>JAJHUR010085074.1:0-13220 GCA_027495735.1 Lutjanus campechanus | reverse complement strand
GGGGGGGGGGGGTGACACACAACAAATGAGCCGCAGGTGGGAGTCTAACCGGTGGCCGCTGCAGAGGACTGATAGCCTCAATATATGTGGCGCACACTCTACCAGCTGAGCTACAGGGTGCCCCTTTGTTTGCTTTTTTAACAACTGACTATGTGAAAAAGTTTAATTATACACCAGACTGTATGAGTCATATTTCCAAAAACAACTCGCATCACATAAATAAAATGTGTTTGAAGTAAACTGCTACATTTAGCTCTTCCTGCTCAGCAAGATGGTGCTTTAAGAGTAATGAAGAAGATGATCCATAAGATTTTAGGCTAAAATTAATGAAAATTAATAGAGCCTGAATGCAGCACAGTAGAGAGTTGAAGCCAGAGTAATAGAGTTAGTAATGTTAGTTTGTTTCCACAGATCATAGCAGATATCTTCATCTTCCTCTTTGAACCGCCACCTTACCGTGGTGGAGGGGTTTGAGCACCTCAATGATCTTAGGAGCTATGTTGTCAGGGGCTTATTGCCCCTGGTAGTTTCCCAGAGCAAACAGGCCCTAGGTGACGGGTCAGACTAAGAGCGGTTCCTATGAATAGTGCAAAAACAGGGATGTCTACGTCACCCAAATTGGCATCACCGGAGCCCCACCCTGGAGCCAGGCCCGGGGTTGGGGCTAGAAGGTGAGCGCCTGGTGGCCAGGTCTTTGCCCACGGGACATGGCCGGGCGCAGCCCGAACAAGCAACATGGGCCCGCCTTCCCGGAGGCCCATCACCTGCAGGAGGGTTCAGAAGGGCCCGATGCAATGTGGTTTGGGTGGCAGTCGTGGGTGGGGGCCCCGACAACCCAAGGACGAGCAGTACCAGCTAATGATAGTTGGGCTCACCTCCACGCACAGTCTGGGCTCTGGAACCCTCTACTCTGGAGTTGCCCACAGTGAGAGGCTGCTGGCTGGTGTGGGCTTGCTTATAGCTCCCCAGCTTGGCCGCCGCCCTGCGCCTTTGGGTCGGGGACAGGTGCCTCACTTATTGTTTCGGCTTATGGGCTGAACGGCAGTGCAGAGTACCCGGCCTTCTTGGAGACTATGGGAGGGGTGCTGGAAAGTGCTCCGACTGGGTACTCCATAATAGGGGATATATGCCTTTAATTATGGGCTCACATGTTATTTTATGTTGAGCCAAATATCGCTCTCTCTACACCAACCAGACTCCACTGGTAGAATCAGTAATTTTACCTCACCGAACGCAGGAGTTGCTGATCTACTTTCAGCCCGTTGAGAGCCATCCTCCTCACCAGCATAAACAGGACACTCGACTCAAACCTCAGCAGCAGTAAAACTAGGACTCAGGGGATGTCGAAGAAATACCAGAGCAGCGGGACTTTATACCACTGGAAACCAATACCAACCTTTTAAAACACCAAAGTTACAAATCGCAAACAAACTAACAAATCAAGGCAGCTGCAGACGAGCAACTCCTGTGTTCTGTGAGGTAAAATTACTGCTCATGTCAAAGGAGTCTGGTGACTTTCAAATATCTGGCCCATATAAACAGCAGTTTCCCGTCAGAAAAGGCTGTCTGACAGCAAGATAAAGTGATGAAAATATTCTAAATATAGCGTACACTTAATCTGATACTGATTATTTTAGCCAAGTGAAAAGAATTTTTTTTTTTAGATGCTTAAAATACATTTTGCTGCTGACCCTGTCCCCAGCAGTACGTTGCTTATCTTCTGTGCTCGTGCTCTGTGCTGTCAAACGCCTTCTACTGCAGGTAAAACACCGACTATCTCTAAGTACCTCATGCAACCCCACTTGTAAAAAATTTCGAATTAACCCTTCAAGTATGTTAAATGATGTATGAGTTGCTCCTACAAGTGCCAGACAGTATTAACCTGACTGCAGTACTTACTGTGTGCTAACTCTTCTGATTTGGAGGCCATTAGGCGTACAAGCGTGGGTGGGGGAAAAAAAGTGCCTGAAACTACAGTGGCAGTGAAATGGTTAACCATCTTATCATAAGTGATATTTAAGCGTTGACATTTCTTAAGTCTTGCCGCTCTTGAGATCTTTTTAAATGTTGAGGTCGTTCTCGTCTGGGAAAGATAATCACAAACCTTTTACGGTCGGTGGACGTGGTAGTGAGTCAGTTTATCGTCTGTGTCTGCGGTGGTGAAAAATGTGTTACAATAAACGTCCAATAGATTCTGTGTAAACTGCAGAAAATGTACTTGTGTGGTTGTTGTCAAATGGGTGAATATTCATTGTTTTCATACTGTAAAATGAATGTTTTTGAAATATATTTTCAGACACTGAAAAGTCTTTGGAGTGTTTTGCTTCTTTTTTTTTTTTTTTAAAGTCAACAATCAATAATTTATAGTGTGTATGAAGCTGTTTTCATCTCCTCAGAGCGGTGTGGGTACTAAAAGTCTACAGCGAGTGAAGTTCACAAAACCGTCTGGAAAATAAACACGACGTCTGAGTGAGTTTCTCATCATTTTACTGTTCCCTTGTGTTTGCACAGACTGACTAGTAGCTGACATGCAGGTGTAATATACTGTATGTTCATTCAGTTAACTCAGTAGATATTAATTCAGCACACTGTTGGAGGATGAACACAGCATTATCAGCAAGGTCTTAGTGACAGTTTCAACTATATTAACCATTATCTTTATCCTTAATAGTTACAAAACAGAAGAAGCAGCTAAATAAATACGTTAAATAATAATAATAATAATAATGTTAAGAGTTCTTAGTCCAAACTCATGTCTTCATCGTCGTCTTTCTTGTCTTTGGAGTCTCCGTCCTGGTCTGACTTTGTCTCCGTTTCCATGGCTTTGGCAAAAGCTTCCACATCTGCAGCGGTAGAAATATCAGGAGATTAGGGCTGCAAATAATTATCACTTTCATCATCAATTATTCTGCAAATCAGATTGCAAAAGTATTTCTCAAGACTCATTTTTACCATCTGGATTTTTAAAAATTATTTTGTTACTTACTTCATCTGTTCTTTTATGTGTACTTTTATCTATTATATTATTGGCTGTTTTTTATTAATTATCCCTCCTTGTAAAGCACTTTTCAATGGCAGTTTTGAAAGGTGCTATAAATATTTACAATAAAATATTAGCCCAAGAGATAGGGATTATTGCACCCAATCTTGTTCTTTATTTTTAAATATAAGCTGTCAAAAATAGTTTAAAAATGCAGATTGTGAGTTTACATACTCACGTCTTATTTTGTCAAACAAACAGTTCAAAACAGCAAACTTACTTATTTGAATGTCTGAAAACCAAAACTTTTTTTGTCATTTGCTTGAAAAATGACAATTAAGCAGTTACTAGAATTTTTGCTGATTCATTTCCATCATTTGACTAATTGTTTTAGCTCTGACTCAGCAGCCTGAACCTCATTCATACTGTCACATTAAAAAAAATAATTAAAGTAGAAAGAGGCAACTTTTCAAATCTCCCTCTAGTGTTTCCAAGTGGTATTATTGTTTATGCCACTGACGGAGAGAAAACACCTGAACACAACAGTGGATCACTGTTTGAGAAACGATCAACATTATGTTGGAAATAAGTGAGAGGAAAGAAGCATGTTCAGTGAAGAGCTAAATTGAAAGCTATTGTAATGATGTGCACTGCAAAGTATTAACATTGTTTGAGTAATGTTTGCCTAAATAAGTAACTAGAGCAGTGGTTGGCATCAGTGTGGAGAGGGGAGTAAAGTTAATGACAAAATTAAGAGAAAAAGTGTGAATTTGTGCATTAATTTAAGTCTATAATAGAGACATTAGAAAAGTGAAGCCTGGTGGCAGACAGATTTTTCATAGTGAAAGTGAGGTCTGAACACGGACAGCCATTACACAGAGTAATCAACATTTACTTCAAAAAGTTGTCTATTTCCAATTTTATTCAAACTTATAGCATTTTTTTTCAAACTTAGTATTTTACCTCTAGTAGTATTTGAAAATACTCACTAGAGGTAAAAGTATCATCAACAAAATGATTCCTATTGCTGGTGCGTTAGTGTTTGAGCTTAGTGTTACATGCTGTAGCAGAGTCAAGAAGTAGACTCATATCACCTTGTACTGTTAAATACTTTTATCTCTAACAACTGATTTTATAAGATCGTACAGTACCAGTCAAAAGTTTGGACACATCTTCTCATTCAGTGATTTTTCTTTATTATTTTTCTACATTCTACATCAAAACTGAAATATAGAATTATGTAGTATGCAAAAAAAAAGTTTCAAAAAAATTTAAAAAAGCGACTTGGCTTAGGAACTGAGGGGTTGCTGGTTAAATTCCCGCATGAACCAACGTAGAGAGTGTGGACTGGAAGCTGGAGAAGTGGCAGTTCACCTCCAGGGTGCTGCTGAGGTGCTCTTGAGCAAGGCACTGCACCCCAAACTGCACAGGGTGCCTGGTTATATGTACATATATATGTATGTATGCAGTCTCCTTGCTCTGACATCTCTCTGATGCATGTCTATAGGTCCTGTGTGTGTATTCTTGTTTATTAAGAATCTAAAATATAAAAGACTCTTTCACACTGTCTTCTGCACTGTCAGTCAAAGATTTAATACCATCAATGTGATTGAATCTTTGAGTGCAAGTGCAGAGGACGGTTCGTGAGTCTTTTTGCTTTACTCCTTTCTGCCTGTTGACATACAAGTGCGCAAAAGTGTTTTTGCTTTCTCATATTTTAGATTCTTCGAAGTAAGCACCTTTTGCTTTGATGACAGCTTTGCACACTGTTGATATAATCTAAACGATTTCTTATAAATAAAATAAAGAAAAAACACTGAATGAGAAGTGTGTCCCAACTTTTGACAAACATTCATCTGCAATGTGACCAGTAACTTACAGCTGTAACAGAAGTTAAGTGGAGTAAAAATTAGAATATGTCCTTCTGACCTCTAGTGAAGTAGACGTATTAAGTAGCATCATTTAGAAATACTCAGGTAAAGCAAAAGTAGCTCAAAACTCTACTTATGTACATTAGTTGAGTAAATGTACTTAGATTCCACCACAAATAAAAAGTAATGTCACTGTTTGCAGTTTTCTCAGTGTTTTACAGCCTCCAGTATAAACATGAAAATTCAACTGAGTTTTCTAGCACAGAAACAAACAGTTACAGAGTCTCTGCTTGATGTGGGCAAAACACTGACCTCCTTTGTTTGCCGCGTCGACAGCCTCTGCAGGCAAGCCAAACTGGTTCATTAGAGGTCCTAACTGCCCGGATGCCAGAGCGCTGCTGAACATGCTCATAGCCTGCAGAGAGACAATAAATACCAAGAATCAGGACAAATACCACAGCAAGATGCTAAATACCAACAAAAGAGAGCCTCATAATGACCGGAATATACAGCAGCTCATTTCACAGGCGACTTCTGCGCCCGAGGACAGAAAAAATGTTGAATGTCAGACTCAAAAATAAGAGCCAAGAGTTGTTTGTGTATTTATCAGATGGACCGCCTGAAACTGTGCACACAGGCGACAAATAAAGAGGATGGAAACGTTCTGATTGTTTGATCTGCATCTCCAAAAACAATTTAAAAGAAGCACAAGAATGGCAAAGGAAGGAAAAAACTTTTTCACATTGAATTTGATTGTAAAGTTACCCAGGACTATGGAGGGAATCGCCAGTTTTTTGTATTTCCGCATGATATTGAGTTACAAACTGAGGGCACTGAAGTGTACCTGCTGAAACTGAGGCGAGCTGAGCGTGTTGTGGAGCTCCTCTGTGCTCTGCGGCAGGGACTCTCCAGAGGGCAGGTAGGGCATCAACCTCTGCTGCACCTCAGGGTTTGCCAGGATGGGAGCCATAATCTCAGGCGTCAGGACGCTGGCGAGGTCCACTGCAGGTAACAGAACACCAACACTTAATCTGAGAACACGTCCTCCACATTTTATTAGCTACAGTCACTACTGTAAGGGTTATACAATACTCTTGTCCAGTCTTAATCTAAGTGATTAGGGATCATACCCTCTAGATGAGTTTAATTTAGGGCTGCAAGTAATGATTATTTTCATTATTAATTAATCTGTTGATCATTTTCTTAATTAATTGGATAGTTATTTTGTCCAGAAAATGGTGAAAAATGTTGATCACTGTTTCCAAAAGCCTAAGATGACGTCCTCAAATGTCTCATTTTGTCCACAACCCAAAGAAATCAGAAAATATTGACACTGGAGAAGCTGAAATCAAGAGAATTTGGACATGATTTCTTATAAAATGATTAATTTATTTTCAAAATAGTTGTCAATTAATTTGATATAATTAAATAAGCTGACTAATCATTGCAGTTCTACTTTCAATGTTGTCTTTGATGTTTTTCTGACCAAGGAGTGACTGAACAGTTCACTGTTACTGGTGCATTCAAATGCAGTAGGACATCTCAGCACTCAAGTTGTAGAGAATTCACTAACATATATCCTAATGCTAAAAAAACCAACTGGCTCAACTTGTGTGTGTGTTCACACAAACACTCAGGCTGCAACTAATTATTACTTTAACTATTGATCAATTAGACGATTCTTTTCTTGACTAATCTATTTGTCAATTAATTGTGAGAAATGCCCTCAAGAGTAAAATCAAATTTCCCATCCAAAACTCAAAGAAGGTTCAGTTTGCTATCATATGTGACAAATCTAAGCCACAAATCTTCACATTTGAGAAGCTGACACTTGAGGATCGCTTAAAAAATGCCTGAAATGATTAATCAGGCAACACAATATCTGTCGATTGATTAACTGACTGTTGCAGCTCTAACAGACACGCACACACACAAACACTCTGGTGCAGTTGCCAGGGACTCCATAGCAACCAGTCAGTAAAGCCCCAGCAACCACCACAACGTAGCAACTGCAGCACATTAATCACCGATCAGAAAAATAAACAACTCAGCAGACAGACAGGTAGGCAGGCAGGTAATTTAACTGGTCAGCTGCCATTTTAAACAAACAGCTACTGATTTGTTTGGCCACTTGGGGCCAATGGAAACAATCTGTAACCACAACAGTGACATATTTTGTGTATTTCGCTGGGTGAAGAAATCAAACAAAGTAAAAATATCAGACAGTTTAAAAAGATTCACAAATCTTGCCGGTTTTCTCATTTCATAGTTTTTATTATACGGGGTAATGTTGATTAACGTTAGGTATTAAGAAGTACAGTGGTGTGATTGTGGGGTTGATTGATGGTGGAGAGTAGATTTACGTAATAGATTGATTTTTGATTGATTAGTATAGATTAGGGGAAGGGCTAGACAAGCATGTTGCTTCTTCCTCCTTGTTTTCAGGCATCAAATGATAAATGTCTGTTTCTCATTGTAAGCCTGTTCATTATTTATCGTTTGTTTCTGTTTTGTTTTTTTCTACATACATATCTTGTTTTTTTTAAATGTTTGAAATAAATCAAATCAGTTATTATCACCTCTTAAGTTAATATTGCAAACTTGTTGGCAAACTTTTGACTATTTACACATCCAGCAGACATGAAGAAACATTATTATTAATTTAAGAGTCAGTTCTGTCCTCAGGAGTCACAACTGGCTTGATCCATGCAAGTCCGCTCGCAGTTCACTCTCCTTTTAGCTCTATTTTTGGTCTCCACCAACTCCACAGAAAAATATCTGGCTTTGTATCTGCTAAAGGTTCCACTTTCTTCACTAGCTGTGTCTCTTCTGCTGTTTGGTGTTAGACAGGTAGTATACAATGAGTTTTCATGGTATTTTTTGTTTTGTTTTTTTGCTGAAAACAGCTGCCATCTGTCACCAAAAAATGACACTGGTGGGAATAAAAACAGTAAAGTTATGTTGCTGTAAAGCTCCACTGAAGTGAGAGGAGCTGTAGAGTGGGTTGATAAATCTCTGTAGGTTACAGCAGCTTTAACTTCTTTGATATCACCTATAACACCAAATAAATAACAATAATAAAATTATTTTACACATCGTTCATTTCTTTCATCCTTCAGCCTTCTTTACTGTGAATCTGTAGGTAAGGTGAAGATGATGAACAGTATCCATGAAGCAGGAGGGACAGTTGTGCCTAATGAACTGTAGTACAGTAAAATTAAATCTTAACAGCTACAGATTGCTGTACTTACAGGGTTTCCTGCTCCCGCAACAAGCTGAATTTATTAGGTTAAAATTACACAGTATTGCAAGACATTGAGTCTGACGCCTTCACAGTGCTAATTATTTGCTGCATAATTAGTTAAAATTGCACTAATTAGGCCTAATTATGTATCTTCCCTCTGGTGGATATTTAAGTTTTTGTCTAATCTCAGTTTTAAGGAGCGTAGTGTTCAGTCTGCCCGAAGCTACGTCGGTTCCTCACCTCCCTGACCGCTGGCGGGCACGTTCATGGTGGCCAGGATGCTCTGCAGGTCCCTCAGCTGGATGGGCTGCGTGGGGTTGGCTGCGCCCGTCGCCAGAGAGGACACGGCAGGGGTGGAGGGGGTGGTGGCCGTCGGTGAGGCTGCTGAGGTGGCGGAGGGAGTGATGGGAGTGGTGGGCACCTGGGAGGAGCCGAGACGGCTGGCAGCAGAGGTAGAGGTGGGGGTGACGGCTGTGGACGGACTGAGAGGAGACGAGAAAACATCCCGTCATGAAATACATCAACCTGTTATATTTAATGTTGTTTTGTCATGTGAACAGTACTGATTTTTTTTCTAGTTGTACCCATTTTCCTTATTTATCTTATTGACATAAGTTTTGGACTGTTGGTCTGACACAAGAAGAAGTCTGAAGACATCATCTTAGGCTTTAATTTATCTATTAATCAAGAAAATAATCAGCACTGAGACCATAATGGAAATAATAGTTTGTTGCAGCCACAGATGTGACTGTACGTGTACAAACTGGTATCTGCTGGTTCACCAAAGATTTCTTTGTTTTTGACAAATAAAAATTTAAAGGTCGACTTTCTCGAAACTTCCACTTCCAGCTGCTTCAATGTAAGGATTAGCTGCTTTTCTTTGTAATTTATGATGGTAAATAAATAATCAATAACAATTTGGTTCTGGTTCTGCAATTTGGATATTACCATACTGCGAATTTATTGCAATTGTGATTAATTGTGCAATTAATTACTATTGTCAATAGTTTCCACCATCATAACCACGAAAAAATGTAAAAGAAAAAATATAAGTATCTAAATAAAAATTTTTCTTTTTAACTGGCAAACATAAGACTCTCTGTAACTTTGCCTGGGAAAATGGAAACACAGGCTGGTTTCATCTGATTTAAAGGAGAATCCAACCCGGTCGCAGTCATTAAGAGTAACTATACAGAAATAATTAATCTTCTCACAGATGGTCTCGTTTGCTTATGTAGGTCAAATGGAGGCATGAGTATTAAATTGAGCCTGTTTCATAACCAGTTAAAAACTCCTTGTGGTAGCTTTAAAATGAAAACTCACTCACTCAGCTGTTTTCTCTCAGCTGAAAGCTCCAGTAAGTATCAGATACGTGGACCTTTTGCTTAGATTTTTTTTTTTGTCAAACTGTTATTTCCAAAGTCAGTAATTAAATTTCAGTCTAAGGATTTTTCCCAAAGTGGCTGTTAAACACTGTAATAAACCGGTGAGTCAACAAAGATGCCCCTGATCTTTGATTATAATGTTCTGACACTAAAATGTTGTTTACTGTTCCTCTCTCAGACGGCGGATTCTGTTGCTCTCCTGCCTCCAGTCTGTCTTCACTGCCCCTCATATTTCTGAGCAACATTACATCTCATTTGTTTGGCGATTTACCAACTATTATGAAAACATTAAGCCATCAAACAACCAGGTAGGTCAAAAATACAAGGTACACAGCAACAGACGGGAAGGGTTTCATGAGGTGGGTGTTTCTCGGATGTTAAAGAGGGATAAGACACCTTGTGGAGGAGTTACTGGCTGCAGGAACGCTGCTGCTGCTGCTCCCCAGGAGGTTGGCCAAGCCTGGACCTGCCAGAGCCCCGAGACCACCTGATATTCAGAGAGAAACACCCACCGTTATTTTCCTGAAAGCATGAAACTATTTTTTTTTTTACAAAAGATATTCTCATCTGTTGTCTGATTAGCATGTTCTCACACTGTCAGATCAGCAGCTTGAGGACTTATTTAAGAAGGTACGTACCGATCCCCCCCAGTCCAGTTGGTCCAATAAGCTGCATGAGCTGGTTGTGGCTCATGTTACCCAGAAGGCTCTGCAGACCGCCCTCCCCTTCGCACGAGGAGAGAACAACCAGCATTAGTTTTGAGATGTTTTCTGGCAGGATATTTCAGGGTCTTGCAGAGGAAAACAAACAGGGGATTTGAGGTGAGCATCTGTTACCTCCCAGAGCAGACAGGTCGTGTCCTCCGCTGCCGCCGCTGCCAAGAGCGCCCGGCATGGGGGGGTTGTTGAGATACTCGTTCACTTTACGGCAGTTCTCCTCATCCTTGTCCGTCTTTGGCTCCTGAGATCAGAAAAACAAAACAGAAAGAGGTTTCATATAGCTCATGTTTATCGACCATAGATTTTTTTTTGGAGACAGATATGGCCATTTTCGATGAGAGAAGTAGGGTCATTTTCTCATAAAGATAAATATAATCTGACTTCTCTTGGATACCAGTGGAATCGCCCCCTGCTGGCCATTAGAAAGAATGTAGGTTTAAGGCACTTTTACTTTGGCTTCACTTTTCAAACCCCCGAAGCTCCGTCTACTTCTTACACTGTCTGTGTTATGACTCATTGGTGATAAATTTCTGAAAAAGAAACTGTTTACACATGAATCATATAAATTAAATTATTTTACTACATTGAGCAAGGATACAATTTTGTGTTAACAATAAGTGGTCTTGTCTTCTTTCTGCAGCGGCGATCACTCCCATGTTGATTTGATTTTAAAGATCTTATAAAGCAACAATGAATGTCTTTGTCACGCCACAGAGACATGTGTTATTAACCACGCAGCCAAATGTGATAGTATGAAGTATATAAAATTAGATCTCAAAATCATGAGAAAACTTATGCAGTTTTCTCTGAAACGCTCTGGGGGCACGTCTGCTCCGCTGTCTCAGTGTCAAACACCATTAAGACCTGAAAACGACCTGAAACATGAATGCTTAGTCTAGCAGCTTTATTGGACATGTCCAGACATGTTTGAGCCACCAGAGCTAGAGGGCAGAGACAGGGTGGGATTTATTATTTTTTTTTATGTGTCCAGTTTTTGGAACTGGAAATAGCTGAAGTGAACTGCTGAGCTGATTTGGACTGAGAGAGCTGCTGAAGGTACACTCACAGCTGACCATTAGGGAGGGTGAGGGGAGGGGAAGGCGCTGTCGTTCGTGGGGCTTATATTCTAGTGTTGGGGGACCATGGCCCCAGCATGTCACCGAGCCATGTTTCAGGTCCACCCAAAAAATCCTGAACACCAAAATTGTGATAAACAGTTTACTGGTCTACCTCCAGAAGTCAGTATTACATAGTTCTCAGTGTTCTAACATGTTTTCAGCAACTATGTTCGAACGTGTAGAATGTGTTTGGAGAAAAAAAAACACACTCCTGTCAAAACAGTTCATTTGTTGGGGACTATTTTCAGCCACAGATTAATATTTGGTGCTGTAGTGAGTACAGTATGTACAGCAGCAGGTTGGTATATGTGGGACTGAGTCAAAAATAAACTACATTGCCCATGTTCCTAAAAATGAAGAAACATTATCATCCAGTGCAACACTTAGGCTCATCGATGTGGTTTTAATAGTTTTAGACAACAACTTTGGATCCGTCCCTAAATTATCAATAATGATACAAAGTCTTGATTTTAGCATCCAGACTAGTATCAACAGGATGTATACAATGGATCTATCTCAAATTAGATCACATCCTGGACACGTGGACATTCCTCTTTGTGCTGCAATATTTGCATCTCTGCTGCTGTTGTGTGCATGTGCACAGTGATCATTCACATAGTGAAATATTTCTTTATCATTAAAAACTGACTTGTATTTAAACATGCATGTAATTAAGTAAGTACCAAAGAATAGTCAAATATATTCAGAGGTAAAATAGTAGTAAATTATGACATATTTCTCTCCCTTACATTATAATACATCAGCTGCTTTATAAGGACCAATGTGTAGGATTTGGTGGGATTTAGCATTTAACTTGCAGATTGCAGTGATTATACACTAATGAAAATGTACTTATGAATATTATATTCAATTTCTGCCATATTATGCCAATAAATGCCCATAAATATTACACACTGGACCTTTAATTATAAAAACTATATCTGTAGTGATATATGTGATGCTGGCTCCAGTGTGAATTGGCATTGGACTGCAACCAAATGTTGTGGTGTCGGCCCCAAACAATGGAGCTCTACGGCACAGAGGACTTGTTGACAATGAGAAAAATATAGAATATCTCTAGCTTTATTCTCATATAAAGCATGCAAGTCTGCAACAGTGTGACTTGCTGGATGCTTTTTTGTTGCAAAATTGCTGACAACAGCCCACTTTGTCTTCCTAGATACCTAAAAATGATTTTTGCTAAGGATTTAAATTTATGTTTGAATAAAAGACTACATGTACTTTGTAAAAATTAAATTGCAGTACATGTACCAGTGTTATTACCTCCATTATAAGGGTTTACCCCTTGTATATGTACTTTTATCATTATGTCTTCAATCAAGTGAAAAAAGCTTCATGAATACAGACATGTGTGGAGTAGGCCATCCAGCTGCATACCTGCATCCAGAAGAAGAGTCTTTTGGATCCAGCTTTGAACTTCAACACATAAACTCGTCCAGTGGTGCACTGGTTCACCCGCTTGAACTCACAGTCATCAGGGAAGATGATCAGGTCCTGAATCAGGACACAAAGTGGGTTCATATTAAATATTAAACAGTCAAAAACGGGTGAAGCCAATATTAGATTCAGACTGTGTCACCTACATCATCCACGTTCCCGGTGGTCCGATCCTTCCAGCAGAAGTGGATGAGGGAGTCGTCGGTCTGCTGGATGTAGACCTGACCTTTGCGCTTATCAGGGGTCACCGTGCTGCCCTTCATGGTCATCTTACCGGCCCGAAACTCCACCAGGTACTTGCTGGAGGAGCCGCGGGACCCAGACACCATGCTGGGGAACAAAGCTCCGGAGGCCATGATGAGGAGGTGGAACAGACTGCAGCAGGGACAGACAAGAGGAGGAAGGCCTCATAAACAGAAACACATGGACTCTTAAAAAAAAAAAA
>JAJHUR010085073.1:20767-31716 GCA_027495735.1 Lutjanus campechanus | reverse complement strand
GCAGAAGCTATGACTCGTCTTCTCAAGCGTCTTCCTGCCAATGACAGAGCGCCCTGGGCTTCAGAAGCAGCAGCAATGCCATCTAAGGCTACATTCACGGGTGAGCAAGGGTATTTATCTGTGTTTAGAACATAACCACTTACAACATAACCGTTACGAAACAATCAGAAAATAATGTTTTATTTTACTGATTCATTGGCTTTCTTACATAATTTAGTGTCAGACTTGCATGACCACAGTTGTGCTCTCTCTCGCTCTCTCTCTCAAACAAATGGACACAAACCAACAGAAAACTCTTGGCATTGCTATCTTGCAGCATAATGTTCAAGCAAGACCCTGCATGGAAACGGGGTACACAAAATAAACAAAGTGAGGAGGACACAACTGGGAGATATTCAGAGATATTTCAGGCTGACTGTGGATCAGTGAGATAATTGGCTACTGCAGCGTGACATCGGGTTGCGTTTCTTCAAAAGTTGATTCTGCTTCAACTTTTCTATCGCAAGCCACTGCATTTTTTTCAGCATCCCCCACCACCGCAAAGTAAACTCACTTCCTCCTTTCAAAATGTTACGCTGCAACACCTGATTCTGTCTGAATGTGGCCTAACACCACGATGAGAGGCTAGTACACCACACACACAGACACACACTGGCACACATGGATAAAATTATATATCATAGTATATTTTATGCATTTGATGTTGTGGTATCAATATGTACCATTATATAATTTCTGGAAAAATAACATTTCTGGCAAATCTATTGAGATACTGTGGATACTAGAGAAAATAAACTGGCTGAAATGTCTTTTTGGCTTATTCAGTGAATTAAATAACCAACCAAGTTTTTTAATCACAGTCATGCAAATATCATATAATCCTGGAGTAAAGCAGTCATGCTGATTGATGTGTAACACCAATGGCTGAATACACTCAGAGAGGCGAAAAGACACATGCCATGGTATGAACGATATGACAAAATCTTAAATAAATTAACACTGTATCACAATATGTATTGTCATATCATCCACATCTTAAAGAAACAGAGCAGGTAAACAAAGATATAAGATCTCAAATCTTTGTTTACCTGCTCTGTTTCCCCCTCTATCCTGTATTATTTTCCATTTTTATTCTTTGAATCCTCGATAAATTCCGTCTTCTCACTTTCCCACCCTGCTGCCCTCTCTTTCTTAAAGACCCTATATATTCTGGGGGATAGGTTGCACAATTACAAACACACAGAGACACACAAGCACACAGACGCACACAGACACACATGCACACACACAATTATGACGAATCTTGCTGGATATTTGTTATGACTGGCCTGACTGAGCCATTAGTTATAGGAGGCAGTGCTGGGAAAGGGGAGGGATACAAACGTGTAATAATGCCTCCACCATAGAATTTCAATCAACCACCATGGTGCGTGTGTGTGTGTGTGTGTGTGTGTGTGTGTGTGTGTGTGTGTGTGTGTGTGTGTGTGTGTGCACCACTTTGATCACACAAGTAGTTGACACCACAGTGGAGGACACAGATGAGAGGGTTCAGTGTTCTTTGTTTGCTACAACAGCAGACTGAGCTTGAATTCAAAAAGCTCTAAGATGTCCACAGGAGAGCTGCAGAATATCTGCAGAAAAAGCTGCAAAATTTAATTTTTGCTGAAGGTTGTGACTCCACTATGAAATGTAATGAATATTGATACAGGTTTATTATCCTTTTTTATGAAAAATGTGCATGAACAGATGCTAATGCTCATGATTGGTTGAGTTTGAGTAAAATGAAATATTTTCTCTGACATGCTACTTGATTTGTGAGTAGGGATTTGGCACAAATCAAGAACATTTTATTTAGGAAGCTGTCCCAAACACTTTCTCCTTTGAGAAAAAAGAGGCAGCCTTGTGCTATTTGGTAATTGCAGTCGTCCATATTTATATGGCAGCCTGACATTTTATATTTTTTCCATTCATTCGACGTGCAGCACATCTGCACTATTTCATAACAACAACAGATAATTATCAAGATAAGACAGTTTTCTTCAGGTTCAACTTGTGCACATCTGACCGAACTGTTTACTCGATTAATCATTAGTCTACTGATGGAAAATTAATCTGTAAAAAGTTTGATAATTGATAAATCATTCAAGTAAATTATTGAGCAGAAAATCTACATTCTCTAGTTTCAGCTGCTCAAACATAAGCAGTATGCAGCTTTTTTTAAATGTATCATTTGATTAAAAAAAAAAAAAAATCAAGATTGCAATATCTTTGGGTTTAGACTGTTGGTTCATACTGTGATGGGCATTTTTAAAAAATGTTTTAGAGCAGAAGTGTTGAACACACAGCCCAGGGATGAGGATCAACCTGCCAAAGGGTCCAGGCTCAGAATATGGTTCTCTGGTCAATTATTATGGACATATTAAAGATATTGATCATTGTGGTGATGCTGCATCACTACACAAGAGTGGAAATGGAAAATTAAAAGAATTTCTTGATCACAATAAGGTGTTGGAATCATAAAGAAATAAAATTCAATATTGTTGTTCAGTTCCAAAATACATCGATGTTTTGTGCATTTGTAGATCCACTATCATCTGTATGTTCTCGTGCACATGTAATGACAGTGGGTGGCTGAGACATTTTTGAAACTGTGCTAACTTTTCTTCAGACATCTCAGGCTCTTCATCATCTGTTTTGTAAGTGGACGGTTTATTAATTAGAATCGTTTTCATATTGTATTTTTCCCCCTTTACATTTGGAGGTGTTGTTATTATCGGTTATTATGCAGTAGTTTTACTGGTGCGGCCCACTTGAGATCAAACTGGACTGTATGTGGCCCGAGAACTAAAATGAGTTTGATACCCCTGTTTTATAGGCTAAAGGATTATAATACTTGGATCATTAGAAAAGAATTAACAGATTGATTACCTCAATGACATATCAGTCTTTAAAACAAATGATTTTTTATATAAAATAAACATAAATACATTACCAAGATCTTCACTGACATCTGTCAACATTTATCAGTAAAGTTGAGGCTTCACACGCAGTCGTGAATATACTGTTTTACTCCATTATTTAGACAACCAACAGAGCGAGTCCACCCACACCACTCATCAATATCAAATCAATGGGTCCATACCTTAAGAGAGACTTTGCCATTACAAATCAGACATACAGAAATCTGTGCAGAGCTCCTTCTCAGCAGACAAACTGTTGAGTTAAGATTACTACGTGAAATTTTCTACAATCAAATAATAAAAGTGCATTGAAGAAATCAAAGAAGATGTAAAAGATATTCCAAACAAACAGCCGCACACTGACTGCCCAGACATCCCTGCAGGTTCTCAATGCAGACTATGTGTGTGAGACTTGTTGTGTGCTCTCTAGCCACCAATTGTAGGCCGCCCAGTCAGATATTTATTACTATTGATCTAGCTGGTCCTGGCTGGAGACTTTTGTTCTGCCGGCTCGAGGCTCTGACCTCAATTAAGTTATGAATTTCTATCTGATAGACTGGGAGCGCTTGGGGCCTGCCGTGGCAGTGCTACCACGCTGGATTAATTAGAATTAGCGGTGCTGCGAGTCGCCCTCCCCGCCTCATGGATCATGTTGTTTTAATACAAAGTAGAGGCGGAGGCGAGGGAGGGATGGAGTGAAGGGGACGGGAGCTTGTGGGGGGGAGGGGAGAGTGATGAGGAGAGGCAGACGGAAAGGCAAAAAAAAGGAAAAAACAAACAAACAGGAATGAGTCGAGTAAAAGCATGTGAGATGCGACCATGTGTTTAAACCTGCGCTGCCTTTTCCTCCAATCTTCTTACTTTAACAATGTTTCCTTCCCTGCATTGCGTTTGTGTTTTGTTAACCTGCATCTCACCTGTCCATCCTGTTTGTCAGCCTAATCCCACCTCTGTCATTAACCCCTCTCAGTAATCATCCTAAATAAGACATCCCTGACCTTTGTTGTCGTCTGCAGCACCTCTGAACCAAAGCCCTGCCTTTTTGACTCCAGTTCCCATGAATGGGCATGTCCTGTCTATATTTCCATGGTAACCCTACAGCTTGTTGGGAGGGTTAGAGGAAGGTTTGGGATTTCCTCCTGGAAACCAAAAGTTGTGTGTGTGTGGTATGAGGCTTAGCTGTGGGTGTGGGATTACACCGTCTGGACAGAGAATGACCACACAGACACACGTCTAGACCAATGAAAGGACAATGCTACTCAACTTTCAGTCACACTAAAGGAAACATTCACTCAAATTCACCAAGAATCAAATGAGCCATTTTCATTTTCACTGATTTCCACTGAGATCTTTTCTCAAAGGAATAGTTCAACATTTTGGTAAACACACTGCTTTTCTTTTTTGCAGAGAATCAGATGTGAAGCTTGATACCACTCTGACATCTGTGTGGTAAATACATAGGCCTGCAGATGGTTAGCTTAGCTTAGCACTACTAGGGGTGTTGCCATGTACTCTGTATTGATGATGAGGAATTAAATATTGATATCATCATGGTAATAATACACATATGATAATATTGTGCAAATAATCTTCTTAAATAAAACACTTAAATAAACACTTCTTAAATATACTGTGTGCTCTTTATCAGTTACAGTTAAATAAGTATAAATATAATATGTATAAATATCTAGATTTATTTTATTTTTTGTAATTTGTTGGTTTTTGTGTGGAGTGGAGGACTACAGCTAATTGTTTTCTGTTGACTGGTGATCACATGATGTATCCTTTAAAAAGAGCTTGCTGATGTCATACATGCTATGCTATAATATGTGCCACCAAATAATCTGGTACCCCTTTTACCTTCTTCTGGGGTTTGTTCAAATTAGCTTTTATTTTTTTATTTTTGTTACAGATGCTAGTACACATTTTTTGTCATTTTATTTGTCTTTTGTTGCATTTTCTAAACTCAAAATCATCAAATCTGTGAAACATTTTTGAACTGAATCAGGTCAGTTAGTTGTAAATAGTCCTGGGTATTATTTGAAATTCTTAAACACCAATTTTAATGTGACTAGTTTCACATTTCAAAACAATGATTTTTTTCTGTACCACACTGAGGAATTGATTTTTTTTAAATAAATCTTTTTTTTTTTAACAAAATAAACTTGAGATTACAGTATGAAAAGGTCATATCATGATTATAGTGACCAAAATGATCAGGTTTATCAGTATTATCGTGGTATTGCTAAAATGTGCTGATGATGTTTAAGAAGTACTGATGCTCTCAATGATGTGAAAAACCATCATGCCATCTGCATGCTGCACCTGTGTCTGGGAGCCTGATGCTAACTTTGGTTGATGCTGGACAGTATTTTCCATGACTGCGGTAATCAAACACAGTTTTATAGTGAAACGTAGTAATCGTTTCATCCCTAAAACAAACCAAACTTCTAGAAGACGTCCGTTATCATCATCTGTTTAAGTTTGTCTAAACACAAAGCAGCTGTTGAAGACCTTTGGTTGATAACATACAGGCTACAATTAGCAAAGTTAACTAGATTCAAAGTTCATTCTTGATATTTAAATCTCAAAGAAAAACAAAATAAATTGAAATTTAAAAATCTAGCTCTCAGTGCTCAGGTAGAGAGTTATATTTTGGACATAACTCATGAAAGTCTGATACTGTAATGTCTTTAAAACAATCATACTTCTCCTGGTTGAACAAAACGCAACTAAACCCTAATTACTGCTGCATTTGTCCTGTGTGATCTGTTTTCTCTGCTGTTGTGATATGATGGAATGTCCTAAACTTAAGCTAATGCCTCATTAATGCTCTTAAATACATTCTAGCACAAAGAATACAAGTCCAGTGTTAAGCCTTAATTTCCATTATTACATTAAGTGAGGCTTTGCTGTCATCTTTCCCACAGTTTGCACCGCCTGCCCCACTTAGTGACACGGTGAGGATGGGCGGAGGTGGAGTGGGGGGTTTGATGTACAGTACGAACACCAGGGCCGGATCTACAATTGGCAGGTGGCAGAGCTGTGATCTGTGTATTCAAACACACACAGCTACCTATTGTAGTCCCTCGCTGCTGCCTTGATCCTGGATTAACTATCAAACGAGCCCTTAATGCAGGTTACCAGGGTTTGGGAACAATTCACTAAAACAATCAGTTGATTAATTTCAAACGATTTCCCTCCTCTGCCAAGCAAATAATAATACTTTTTGTTTTAACTCTCAAGTCCCCCTCCCCTTTTTAATCAACAAATTAAGCATAAATCATGTTTGATCTTTATTTACTGGTTGCTCGGCAGTTGGTAGAGGTCAAGAGAGATTACTGGTCGCTCTAATAGCCTGCAAACAACCCAAACATTCCTCTATTCCTCTCATGAACACACACAACCTCCCATACACTTCGTTTCATGTAACATGGGCAAGAAGAACAGAAGCATAAAGCCGTCCATCAAATTTTTATCTTTTTCTAATATAACAACAATGCTTCTTTCCTTTCCTTCGTTTCTTCCTCAGTTTCTTTCCTCGTTGACTTAACCCAAAGAAGAAAAAACAAAACAAAAGGATGTTCAAGCAGGTTCTAATGAGAAGCATATCGTTCTGTAAGCTTCACATAGTGAGATAATTTGGCATTGAGACAGAGTGGTATGATTTAGCTGACTATATTTTTCTCTCAGCCACCTCTTTGCCACCTCATAAATCTGCTTCTAGTAACTCTGCAGCTGCAGAGGTCCAGTGTCTTTAATATTCAGTCATGTCCATGGTCGGCTTCCTCGAACACCTGAGAGACAGGCAGGTGAAAAGGTCCCGATGGCCTGAATGGATGAATGCTCCATCGGAACCATTATTTTAGGTTTTAATTGCTTTGTGTACACATATTTACTCAAAAGGGCAGATATTTAAAAACAGAACTGGATCATAACGACACTGTCTCAATTTCAAGTACAGCCTGACCTATAAGGGACTTTTGATGCAGATACCAATTTTAGAGGGGAAAAATTCCCAAATGACCATTATAGCAGTGAATTTTACACTAAATTTTTATGCTAGAATCAAAATGGACCTTTTCTATGTAGATTTTGCACCAGCTTTGCAGCAATATGACTGATAAGGCTGCTCTCTTAACAAATAACTTTTCACTTATAAAGAATATTTAAGTTTATTATTCTTTGACATATTAAATAATTTAACATATATACTGTCAATCACTACTAGAAAATTAAACTGAGAAAATAAAGAATAAATAAACAAAATGTTTTCATATTGGCGCAAATCAGATAACGTATGTGCCAATACTGATATGATGTTGACATATCTAATAAAAGAAGGAACATTGGATTGGATTAATTAATAGGTTAAATTCTTAATGGTGATTAATTGATTAATGATTAACATTCCTAATTAGAGAGATATTAAATATCTGCACCGTTTAAACACAGAATATTATTGAGAAAGTTCATTTTCACCATAAAAGGGTGACGTGCTTGACTGCCAGGAGGAAGATTTATATATTTATTAAGAGTTATAGATTGTTAGATTTGAACCCAATCTATGAACTATTGAGTATGTCAGAGCTATGAAGCGTTTTGCTTTTTTTTTTTAATATGATAATTCAAATGAATGGATGGACCCCCTGGTATAATTTCACAGACTCCTGGGGGTCCACGGACCCCTATTTGAGAACCCTTGCTTGATGTGTTTTGGTACAAAAAGCAGTAAAATCAGACAAAAGTGCGAGGGAAATAAATTATAGGTCTACTCAAGTTCAGGCAGTCCATTATACCTGAACAAAGATTTATGTTTCCTTCTTTGACTGCTGAAAAATCTTGGCACATGCGGATATTAATTTATATTTTAATGATAGATAGATACATGACTGTAAATACAATACATCTCACAAAAGGACAAAAGCCTCCATCTATACATCAATCCTCCTCTGCTGTCATTATCTTGATATGGCTCTAAATCATTAGTGAAGTGTTTCGTAGTTATCCCACTGTTAAGTCTTTTATGAACCATTCGCTACAAATCCACCCCCTCCCTGCAGGCGTTCAAAACAAAAAGGGGCCACGCATGACCACAAAAGAGAAAGTCATTTGTGAAATGTCCTGATTATGTGGGTTGTGCAACGTAAAACAATTTGCCTGATTACTTCCAATTGATTCGGCCTTACAGTTAAAGCCTCAGTGTGCAGCCCGGTGAACTGCACTGTGTCGTGCCGCTGGGCAGGGAAGAGGAGTAATTTCTCCGATGTGCAGCTGAGCCAGCTTACCGCCAAAGCTAAAGCCTCCTGGATGCTGCTAAACCTCAGGGAGGCTAAACACTAGGCTAGCTACCAGCTAACTCTGTCTGCTAAAGCTCTGGGGGATTTGTCTGTGGCACAAAGTGAATTAAAGGTGACCTTCTGGAAGGGATGGAGAGGATGGAGAGAGAAGAGAGAATGGCAGTGGGGATGCTGGAGATGTCACTATTTGCCTTCATGGTTTACATACTGACTTGTACAACAAAATATGGCCACTTGTGTCCTGGTGAAGGAACATTTTTGCATGCATGCATTCAACGCATCTTTGTTAACTAAATGGTTACTTCCTCGCCTGAAAAAATATTAAAACATGATATTGTGACATATTTAAAGTCCTACAGCGAATGTAAAAGACCACTAGCTTATTGCAGATTGTTTTGACATCTGCCCGGGAACCTGTATACCTAAACATGTAACGCAACTCTGAATTTTCATCCCACAAAACGTCTGTGTAACATGTAGAAACGTAATGTTAGTTACTCATCAACCATGCAATGTGTATGTGTTTACATTTGTAGTAATGTTTTGAAAAATATGCAGCGTATTAGTTATGTTTCATTGCACTGTTGCACTATTTTTGGCTCAGAGTATCCATCAAGTTTGTAGCAGCAGACCTGAGGGCAGCTGAGTCTGTATTTTCCCAATATCGGAATATTACGTATAATCTGAAACTGATATAGCATGCATGCACGTTCACAAATTGCTACAAATTCTGAATTCATATGCAAATATCTGTTTATAGAGATCAGTATTTTCCCCACATGTTGCACCCTTGGTAAGTGCAGCGAGGTGGGTAACATTTGGCTCTGTGTATAAATAGTCCCAAAAATTAAACACTGTTGGCGTTAGGTTGCTTTATCCTCATATCTGTTCCAGAAAAAGTTGCACATGCTAACTGACCTTCACCATAGTGGTCATGTGTTCTCTTACATGTCATCTAATGTGCTGTAAAGCGCTGTTAAAAAGTATGTGTACAACCTATTGTACTTGTCTTAAGCAACAGTTCAATGAGCAGTAATTTCAGAATGAAAATTTGGGACAATGGCTGTAAAGTCTGAGTCAGCTGAATGTAGAATCTGGGACAGCTGCAGGATGCTGACAAAAAAGGAAATTTCGAGCCTTGCCTTACTTCAGCTCTCTAGTTGCGTAATTTATGTAATTATAGAGGTGGAAACTCAAAAACGTAATCTGAAATCCCACTTCTGTGAAAGTTGCTATTCCACATTGTATTTTCCCATAGAGGGTTTGTTTCATTGATCCTTTTGAAAAGCTGAAACATAATATCGGTGTTTTCAGTCCATATGACACAGGTTAAAACTCATGGGAGCTGTGGTTGTTGAATGCCAGCAAAACAAATGCTGTTATATATCTTTGGTAAAAATGAGAAGCGGAAAATGAAAAATAAAACAGAAAATAGAACACGTGTCAAACTAAAGGCCCACAGACCAAATCTGACCCAGCACCTAGTTTTATGTGTCCTGCAGAGCTTGCAAAGAATATAATTTGCACAATACAATTTTATATTGTGTTATGGAAGTAATCATGAGTTATCCATGCACTGAAGGTGTCCAGCTGCTAAATGTCAGTACATGCTAGTCTCTTAATATAGGTGCTTGCAGCAGTGGGCTGCAGCTAGCAAAGTGCCGTCTTTTCATTTTCAAGCAAATATACATTTTGTGTTTGAAACCTTGCTTGTAAGGCTACACGAACCGAAACAATCTTTATTTTTATTTTGACTTTATTACTTATACAATTTTGTATATTCTCTTTGTATCTTTTAATAAACTGTATAATACTTGTACACCTGAATGTCTGCTTGCAGATGAAATTGAGTTTGACACCCCTGAACGATAATTCAAAGCAGCCAAACGTTGGGCCAGGACTTTGGTTTTCTAGTGC
Source organism: Lutjanus campechanus (assembly GCA_027495735.1). NCBI lineage: Eukaryota > Metazoa > Chordata > Actinopteri > Lutjaniformes > Lutjanidae > Lutjanus > Lutjanus campechanus. The sequence goes on along the minus strand of JAJHUR010085073.1, from coordinate 21,539 downwards.
CAATAACTTGAGAGTCATCATACAATATCAAACAAGCTCATTTGGTTTCAGCTCATTCATTTGCTGATGAATTATCACACCAATCCATCAACTGAGATTCTTTTTAGTCACAAGATGAAATTCTGCCTTAAATGGAAGTTTGAGAAAGAGAGACAGAAAGAGAGAAAAAGGCCACTCACCTGACTGTTGATGTCTGCTTTGTGCTGCAGTAATACAGACACCAGCTCCTTGTGTCCTCTGTCGCAGGCCCAGTGCAGGAGAGCCCGACCCTGCGGACACAAGCACAGATTATTACCAGGACCCAGAATACTTTAAACGACATATACAAAATTATGTTAGAAATATATAAAAATATGCTCGAATAAACTTGACTGCACCAAAAAAAACACACAGGGCACCGTCTTCCTCCGCACCCCTCTCCTCCTCTACCTCATGCTCTTCAAAGCTAACCTGGACTTCAATCTGTTTCTTTGCTTTCAGACAAAATAAATTATGCACCATCATTGAGAACTCAATGAGCCTGACCTGCGGACAGACTGACGAGATATGTAGCTTGATGTGTGTTTGTGTGTGTGTGAGCCAAGAAGAGCAGTAAGGTGGTTAAAGCACAGACCTCACACAGGGCTCACACACAAAATTACAGTGACCTGCACAAAGTCTCCATAGCTTGATTGATGGGACACTGTGCACAAAACAAGAGCAGAACCCCCTGATCAGCAACCCCCTACTCTATCTCAAATACGCACACACACAAGCACACACACATACACAC
>JAJHUR010085073.1:0-20747 GCA_027495735.1 Lutjanus campechanus | reverse complement strand
AAAGTTCACCACTTTGTGAAAACATTTCTCCACACACAAATGCACGCTTAGAGATTTTGCCATCTACAATCAATAATATCCTTAAGATTCATAGAATCTGGAGAAATCTCTGCAGGTAGGAGCCAAGACTGAAAGTCAACATTTAATGCCTGTGACTTTTGATCCCTCAGGCAGCACAGTATTAAAAAACAACACGATTGTATAAAGGATATAACTAGTTGGGGTCTGGAAAACCGTTACTGGTAAACACAGTTGACTAAAAATGCAAGTTAAGACTCTACCATGCAAAGAGAAAGAACATCCAGAAACGGCTTCTCTAGATCTGAGCTCATCTGAGATGGACTGATAGAAAGGAGAAAGTGTGCTGTGGCCTGACAAGTCCGCATTTCACATTGTTTTTCTGGACCCAGGAGGAGAAGCATCATCCATTGTGAAGTTAAAAAGCAGCATCTGTGATGGTATGGGGGTGTGTTAGTGCTCATGGCGTCATGGATAACTGTCACATCTGTGAAGGCCCCATTAATGCTGAACGGGACATACAGGATTTGGAGCAACATATGCTGCCATCCAAGTATCTTTTTCAGGAGCATCCCTGCTTATTTCAGTAAGACAATGCCAAGACACATTCTGCATGTGTTACAACAGTGTGGCTTCATAGTGAAAGAGTTCAGGTACTAGACTGGTCTGTTTTCAGTCCAGATCTGTCTCCCATTGAAAATGTGTGGTGCATTATGACACACAAAACTCTGGAGAGACTCCGGACTTGATTAGCTTAAGTTGTATTTCAAGCAAGACTGGGAAAGAATTTCACTTTCAAAACTTTCAAAACAATTAATGTCCTGAGTTCCCGAAATGCAGAGTGTTGTTGTCCCCACCTAACATTTTTTGGAATATGTTGCAGAAATCAAATCCAAAATGAGTATATATTTACAAAAAACAATAAAATTAATCAGCCTTCGTACTGGATTCAATTAAATATAGGTCAAAAAGTATTTGCAAATCATTGCATACAGTTTTTCTTTATGTTACTTATGTTACACAATGTCCCATCTTTTTGGGAACTGGGACTTGTAAATGGAATTGTGGGGGAGTTGCAGTGATTAATAAAACTAAATGTGTAAAATAAGTGCAGCATTCAATGTTAAGACTGTTAAAACAAACATTTAGATTTTGTGCCAGCCTTCATATTTAGAAGACAGCTCATTATGAGGGATCTCCTCTGATAAAGGCAGTAATAGTCCAATAATTCTTAAAGCTACTACAAAGAACTTTCATATATGTTGATTTTGGAGCCCTCTGTGGACAAAAACAATAGTTTCCAACACCACAACCACAAAAAAAACAAAAAAACATAAAATTATTTAAAGAAAAATCTTCTTTTTAACTAGTGTAAAATTGCCTGGGAAAATTTTAAACATATTGGTTCTTCTGGTCTGCATGCTGTAAATCATTTCATGTGATTTCAAGGAGAATCCAACCCAACATTAAGAATAGCTATATAGAAACAGTGAATCTTCTCACCGATGGTCTTGTTTGCGTATGTATGTCGTATAGAAGCATCATGAGACTGTTTCATAATTAGTTCAAACTCCTTGTAGTATATTTCAGTGGAAGGTTTTACAACACCTGTGTTCTTTCTATTGGGGAGCAATAAACAATGAGCCTAAACTATGTCATTTATATCCAAACTATACATACTGTTTGACTGAATATGACTTAAATTAGACACTGCATCTTTTGGTGACTCATCCCAAATTTTAAGTTATATAAATTGCATCGAAAAAAAATACTATACTATACTATACTATACTATAAAATACTATAATCTGACACTGTCATCTGAGGATTTTGTGAGAAGTGCATGCATTTCCAAAATATTTACCACACAGAAGGAAGGACATTGCCTGTTAAGATCATATTATCCTTTTTATTTGACTTTATCAACAATAATACTAGAAAGCCTCATCTATCAAAACTGTTGTATTACCCCTTTGGTTACTGGATTCTTGTTTCTCTGTTTTTGTTTTACTGTTATGTGAATATAATTGTGATGCTAAATGGCTGTTTGTTAATTTTCTGGAAAAATCAGTTCACAAGAGTCTAAGTAACCAGGAGCAATGTGGAATTTGCATCAAGCATGTCCTAATATGTTCTAAAAATCCTCCACCACTTGTAGTCTGAACTTATATTTGGCTTTTGAAACGACTAGAAACATGTGACTCTGATGGATATTCCCTGATACCCACAGAGTGAGTACTGGGACAGAGCCTCTCTCTGCCTCTTTCAGCTGCAGAAGCAAACTGGGCTCCTTGCCGATGTGAAACTTCACCACTGCCCTCTACTGTTGAGCCTGCTGCGCTGCAAGTGAGCTGACAACAATGGAAGTGGACAGACAAAGCTTTCTCTGCCGAGGTCCCTCAACCATCTGGCCTTTGGCCGGGAAATCACCAGCCGACTGGCTGCTTATCTGAAGAGCGGCTGTGATGAAAGAGAGGCAGGGAGCGAGCCATTTGGCCTGGACGATAATGAATCGAGGGCAGATGAATGGATTTCGAGGTCAATCCAGAAAACACCTCGCCATGGTAATAGCCGTTCACACAATTTCCGCATTTGAGCCTGAGGAGTGGCTCCCATGTGTTTGTGACTTCAGATCATTGAAACCATTATGTAACGATAGCAAAAAGAGCTGCGTGAACCATCCCCCAGTGACCTGTATTTTCCTTGATACTCCACTGATCATTTTCACCTGCCCTCCTGCACAAGAGGTCAGAACACAAGACTACAGGCCAGTGACTGGTTCAGACTCGCTAAAGGACACTTCAGACAGATAAACCCCTCCTGACACGGATAAATAAATTGTTGATTTCCCTACTCTCTATGCCCCCTGTTGCCACTTACCCTCATTATGTATAGACGTTACAGTGTTGTCATGGTAATAACTCTCACATGCCACTTTACATATTCCTAGGCGCTGCGTTTTGTAGTTACCTCTTCGTCTTTAGTATTGACATCCACTTTCTGGGAGCCGATGGCGTTGCTGATGTGTTCGATGTTATTTTCTCTGCAGTAGTCAAAGATGTTCTTATCCTCTTCCCTGAGAGTGACACAGAAATGGAGAAAAAGAGAGAGTAAGTCAACTTTTCTGGACCATCATTTGTAATTAAAGGTCTAGTGCGTAAGATTTACATTGACCTATTGGCAGAATATGTCTGAAATGGAATATAATATTCATAAGTATGTTTTCATTAGTGTATAATCTAAGTGAAAATAAGAATCGTGGTGTCTTTGTCACCTTAGAATGACTCGTTTATCTCTACAGAGGGCACAGGAGGTCATTCCAAGGAGGTCATTAATTAATTAATTCAATCATTCAACCTTATTATATATATACCTATTTTACTCAGAAATACGCTGAGGTAGAGACCACATTTACAATAGCTATGATCGCCATAATGTACCACCATGATTCTATAGTAGCCGAGAACAGACAAACCTAACATTGCCTCTAGATACGAGCACTTGTATTTTGCCCAAGTTTCGCAGCCGATGTAGTTTGTCCCAGGGATACTCAAAGTGCAGCCTGTGGGCCAATGGCAGCCTTCAGAAACGTTTTGTGCAGCCCCCCAAATGTAACATGTAATACATGCATTATATTTTAATCATCAGTCCACTTCAACACTTATCTACATTTAATACACTACTTGTCTACTGTGTCAAAATGCACTTTCCTAACAAGCCAACTCAGCAGCTTGTGCAAGTGAGACAGAAATGCCACCATGGAAAAACACAGGATGGTTGAGGAGAAACAGGAGGTTACAGGAAAAATAGATTAACTCTTAATTCATCGGTCTTCAAAAGGCAGATAAAGTGGTCTGCCTTACCAGAAAACAGGTGCTGCTCAGGTATTTTTTTTATGTTTAATGTCATCACATTCTCAAATTCTGCAACAAGGTCATAGATTTTCCTGTGCAGCCATCGAACATATGTTGGCTCCCTAAATTGGCACTCAGTCATCAAAACTTTGAGAACCCCTGTCCTATACGCTTGGAAGGGGAGAATAAGATGAGGTGTTTGCAGTCTGCAAGCTCCTGCAGTGCAGGTTCATAGCAGATTCATATGACTTTGCTTTGCTTTCTTTGGTTTTACTTGCACAGATTTTGAGATAAATGTCTAAGATTGCTGAAGCCTCTACACCAAAGCCATGAGGTCATTCATAAAAAAAAAAGCAGCATTTTTTACACATTCAGTGTCCTGGTTGCTCTGACTGATCCACAGACCTCACTGTGAACAGTTTTCATTGGAACTACTTTCTACTGCAGAATTAGTCACAAAGACAAATGGTTACAGTATGTTTAGTTTATGATCCAGAGGAACAGGGACTCTGGTTTGCAAAGAGTTGTTGCCATCCAATTTTTTTAAATATAAGTTTTCAAAGTTGTGAGCATGGGATGAATATCATGTCGCAATTCAGAACAAAACTCTGGACAAATCTCTGAAAAGTGGGAGATGTAAACTCAGCTCTGAGAGAACAGTCTGCAATATGAGTACAAATGTACATCCACAATCACCATTTACAAGGTTTCAAACCTGAAAAACAATCTAATAAACCAAGAGAACACTGACAAACTTGAAACTCTGAAAATGTGATGGAGAAATAATGTCTGCAGAAATTTAAAAAAATTCAATACTTCACTGGCAAAACTGGCAAAACCTTGTTTTAATTAGATTTCAAGCATTCAAAGACTGACTTTCAACCTTTCAAATCTTTTTTCAGTTTCAGAATATGTCATGATCCAATAAAATCAAACTCATACCTGTTCTATAGTTTTATAACACAAGTCTCAAATCATGGGCAAGCAAAACCAACTACTATCTGCATGGCTAGATACCACCAGAGATAAGTGATAAAATATGTTGGTTTTTTTGGTAAATTGGGTGAACCAACCCTTTAACTGCCATGTCTTTTCCACTCACGTGCACATCCAGGACAGTAAACACCATGTTATTTAGTCATCAAACACACAGATGTAACAGCTTACACAAACACATAACTGCTCTGTCTGTCTGACACACTGCAGCAGCCACACGTGCCACATCCCACGGGAACACTGGCACACGACACACACACAGCGGCACCGTCCCACCTCTGATTATATCTCTGTGTCTCTAATCACCTCCTGGCACTGGGGACAGGAGTGAGTGCTGGGGGGAGGCAGGGTGCAGTGCTGCGGCTGGTGAAGGAGGGCTGTTGGGTGAAGGGGAGAGAAGGGGCGAAATCTCATTTAGAGCTTTACGCCTTCCCCTCCCTCTTACCAATGCTGGCCATTCAGATTAATTGAATTTTGTGCTCTATTGTCTGACAGAAACCCTGCATACCCGCCGCTTTACCACTCCCACGCAGTCAGTCCGTTATCCCCAAGGCCAAATCCCCCACTTCCTGTCTCTGACGCCTGCTTGCTCTGCCGCACTGGGCCGCACAAATCCCACAGCACACACCTGGCTCCAGTTGCACAGGAGACACCGCGGCCAGTCGCCCCCCACTGAGGATGTTGTTTAGCTTTGTGTAGTTCTGAGCACAAAGCACAAGGGTTCAGTTACCTCACACTGCCAGTGTGGCAATGACTTGGGGGCAAAGTTCATATTCAAACTGTAATTACCTGGTTGAAACAAAATTTTACAGTCTATAGACTCAACAGACCATTAGATTTGATTTACCTTGTGATCCAGTACAGCAAATTAACTGTCAGCTTGACCTTTTGCACGTCCTATTGACCACTCAGTAATCCGCATTCAAATTCATTCACATAAACTGCTTGTCATTTCAAATTCGTTCCAACTTGGAAAAAGTTACAGCCGTAGTCAGAAAAACATCTGAACATCTGAAGACATCACCTGATGGGTGTGATTCAACATTTTCTGGCATTTTATCAACCACCTGATTAGCTGCACCAATTAATCAATTATTTATTGATTATCAAATGAACTGCAAGCTGTTTTGATAATTGATTAATCAGTTTGAGTATTTTTTAAGAGACAAAAGTCCAAATAAAAGTGATTATTTTCTGGTTTTGTCACTCTTCTATGACAGTAAACTGGATATTTTAGGGTTATGGATAAAACTAAACAGTCACAGGCTTTGGGTAAAACTGATCAACACTGTTCACCATTTTCTCACATTTTATGGACCAAACAACTAATCGATTAATTTCGATTGATCAGATAATTGAGAGAATAACTGACAGATTGATAAAAACAAATTGATTAAAAAAAATAGTTGCAGTCCGACTTGAGCGCCATACCACGTTAAAAAATCTCCAGGGGTAAACCTTTGTTTGCACCAACCCAAAAGCAGCCAGAGGCACTACAGGACTGTGGCTGTTCTCAAACTTACAACTTATCAAACTGACTTCTCAGGATATCCAAGAGTCTTTTTATACCAACTAGGTCTGCAACTAACAATTATTTTCATTACTGATTAATCTGATAATTATTTTGAGGAGTAATAAATTAACCTTTTTAGTCTATAAAATGTCAAAAATGTCAAAAAAGCAGCAAATCCTTAAATATATTTAAGAATCTGGAGCCAGCAAACGTTTGACATTTTTGCTTGAAAAATAATTGAGACTGGGGCTGCGCGATACAGTAAAAAATCATATTGTGATTACTTTTACAGATAATGCAACTGAAATATGATTAGTAGGAATGATCATTTTGGCACCAAAATCTTCATTTTTATAGAACAAAAACTATTAAAATCATGATGATGTGACATTTGTTGGGTTCTGTACCAAACAAACATGTTTTCTTACATGTTTTCTTTCTTTTGAATACAGTACTTCATTATATTTATGATAGACTTCCTGGCCATATTGCAATTTTGATAATATTTTGATTAATTGTGCAGCTGTAAATGAAATGATGAATCAGTCATCAAAATTTTCTTTTGACGGACTAATCGATTAATTGACTAAATCATTGCAGGTGACTTCTCTGAGCTTGAAGAGATGAGGTCTGTAAATAAAACATTTGGTTATCTTTTCTACTTATAAAAGATAAAATAGCAACATGTTTAGGAACAAACAAATAGTTTGCACCATCCCTAGCAAGTGACAGGATGTGTGCATCTGTTATCTGAGGATTCAGTTTCCAAATTGACACAAACAGCAGACACAAACAAAGTTTTGTCTGCTGTTTGTTCTTTAATGAACCTCTGTGCTTCCCTTTCTTCAGCTTTTCATCTACATGCCTCTCTTCCAGTCCTCTGTTCCTGCCCTCCCTCTTCCTCCTCACCTCCTCATCAGCCTGTGATGAATTATGAATAACTCATTACACTTTTATCACTGCTGGGTTATGTATGAGCACATTCATTTACATACTCCTGATTACCAGCGCTATGTTTATTCATGAGTTTCCACACCGGGCCACACCCACTTCCTTGTCTGATGGCCATGGTGACCCCAAGTGTCCCTGATGTGTGGCCGCCATCCGTCTCCCCGGCAACTAATCAATAGGCCAGCTCATCAGTCTTTCGTCGATGGTCGGACAGGGCTGGCCTGATGGGCGCATGACACATGCTCACATACATAAAGCACGAGCACACGTCTAAGTATGTAGTATGAGGTTATATAATGTGCCCAAATTCAGGGTTCCTACACCTTTACCAAAGTCAAATTCAAGCTTGTTTCAGGCATTTTAAGGTGCATTTTAAAGCTTTTCCAGCATCTTGCAGCTGCAGTAAATTATCTATTATGCACAGTAAAAAATATAACATTATATATTATACATACTAAGAATAATTATTTTACTTACTTACTTACTCACTCATTTAATTAGAAGTTATTGTGCTATAAACAACCAAAATTATGCTTTGCGAAAATAGTTGGTGATTAATTTGATAATCAATTATTAATCGATTAATCGTTCTCTAGCTCTAGAACACACACACATCACCTGTATATAGTCCATACCACAGTGAGAGCACACACACACACACACACACACACACACACACACATTCACAGGCTATAAACAAACAAATGATTAATGTAGCTCCTGTAAATGACGTGACATCAACAGCACAGCAATGCATGCTGGGAAGGTCACAGGCTACTCTGTCATCACCGCAGCTGGGGTACCAAGGGGTGTGTGTGTATGTGTGTGTGTGTGTGTGTGTGTTCACATGTGTGTGTCCAGTCTGGTGTACTGGCAGATATGTCCTTCATCCATCAGGCTAAACTGGCCACAGTGGTGGAGAACACTCATCTACCTGGCCTGAGCTTCACACTGATCAGCACCACCACCACACCATCCATCACACACATCCACACACACACACACCTACATAATCTGTCATCACATCTCCAATAGGACCCCAGTCGACGTTCTCAACATGGCCAAGCTCCACAGAAGTAAAGAGAAACAATGAGAACTTGAATAATATGGCGGCGGCTTCCAGAAAAGTGTCCGGACAACAAAGCCTCCAGTGTTTATCAGAATCTTTTTCAAGGTGGCTGAGAGAATTACAAATGTAGCATTCAAAGCCTCTTCAATCACACACTGATCAGCTCAGTAGCCCAGGGATATTGCTAATCAATCCTGCTTTTGTCGATACACACACATACACACACACACAGATCGAGATGAGCACTGAGCAATGCAATTAACTCTCTGCCTGGTTAACAGGTGCTTAGCTGTTTAATATGGAGTGGATCTGTGTGTGTGTGCGTGTGTGTGTGTGTGAGAGGAAATTGAAATGCAGCAGAGCAGTGAGTGTGACAGTTCCGGCAGGTTCTGCATGGATTCGGATGCAATCGCGTCGACGTATAGCGGGGAGTGTATGTTTATGTGTGCACATGTGTGCATAAATGTGTGTATGTGCCACGTTAATGACTTCCTCCTCGCCAGTTTCCCTCGGGGCATTGTTGCTACTGGATATCGCCGAGGGGGGCATCGTTCTGGGAAACCTGCTGTACCTGTCTCCCTCTGCTGTTCCCGGCGTGTCTTCATCACACTCCCCCTCCCCCCCTCCAAAGTACCCCCCGAATCGTAACGTAATTAAAAAGGGGAGACTCTGGCTGCCTCTTCCCGAGGCCGTGCATACTAATCACATGCAGCCATTTAGGAGGAAAACCTGCAGGATTCACACATCTCATTTTCATCTCCAAAAGAGCTCTTTTTTCATTGAAATGAAGATGAGGTTTTTAAGCTTGAGTAAGTCTGCCAGGCAGAAGTAAATGGAGAATATATTTCATTAACATAAATCAGAACTGTATGACGTCTCCGGGCCCTAACTGCAGTTACGGTCTGTTGAATATAATCAAATACAGCATCAAGATCAGTGGTTAACAATGCCAGGCTCGGATCGAGTTGACCTCAGCATTGAAGAAGTGGTGATTCACAGCTGGAGGGAAAAAGCTGAGTGTGTTCCAGCACCCTCAAGAACTGGGAAATGCATTTCGATGCTTTGTGCTCAACCTAAGAACACTCAGTTAAGTAGAGTAGATTTGTTCACATGCACAATATTTTTCAACGCAGCTGGAATCATTCTGAGTAGAAATTCCAACTTAACTGTTTACATGGATGCTAAATAAAGTGATCCAAGCAGTGAAGTGTCTAATCTAATGGAAATATAACAGAAGAAGTTGTTCCGTTTTGCCAAGTGTTTCCATTCGCTAATTTTCAAGATGGATCCACATCGTATCCTGGGAATATTGTTGATGTCTTTAAATCTTTTCAGGTTTCAAACAGAAAAGTTGTGTCTGCTACTGATCACTTCTGTTCTTCTACCACCATGTTTCTGTCCTCCCTGGAAACGAGCATTCAAGCAACCCCCACGTGGGGCAGACGTGCACAGGAAGAATATATTTTTTCCAACCAGAGAGAAACGATCAGATTAAGTGTTAACATGGTTATTATTTTCCTTTTGAACAAAATATCAAAGGTTTACACCACTCCTCTCAGCAGGAATTTTCAATCTGGTTGAATTTCATATCAGATTAAACAAACATTATGTTGTAATCATATCTAATCAGACTGAACATTGCTTCCAATCCAGCCAGACCAGATCAGTCTCTTCCCACTGAGTTGTTTACATGAGGCACTTTCATTCTGATTGGGCTGTTATTCTCATTAATCGTAAAATATTAGGGTCTAAACACAGATGTGTATGGAGTTAATAATGCACAATGATTTCTTTGAAACTCTACAAGATACCAGAGTCTTTTGTCACATAAAGACAGTTTCCGATGTATGGTTGTCTATGTTTGTGTTACTTCTGATGTAAATACCTGATCATCTCCTCCTGGTACAGAGAGCTGACCGCTGCTCCTCCGAAGCCTGATCTTCTTTCTGCTCCTCGTCTTTCCTGCCAAATAAAAGACAGTCGCACATTGAAGAACAATATCCACCTTATAGTAAAAACTAAAATATGACAAAACAGAGATGCTGGTCGCTGTTAACAAACATACTTCTTGTTCAACAACACTAACCTAGTCTAGCTTGGCTTAGTTCTGCAGTCTGTGTTGCTATCCCATGTGGACAGAGGTACTGACCTTGTTGTTTTTTGAGCTCAATACAATACAAAAGGGTTGGGTTCATCTTTTCACCCTGAATGGCTGTACCAACAGCAGGGACTCTCAACCTTTTGTAACTTAAGGTTCACTGTTAAAAATAATTCTGAGGGCCACCTTCCCAGATAAATGACATAACAGAACAGAACACTACCAAAAATAAACTGGGCTATGACAGGATTTGACAACATTTAACGCACTGCGCATTCCAGTCAGCATTACTGCTGGACATTATGAATCCATATTTAATGTATTTAGGCTCATATTCCCTCACCACAAGCTTTGGAGCGTTTTACTGGGCAGGGTTGTTTCCTGTATGACTTTTCCATTAAAAAAAAATTTGCATTTTGTTTAACTGTATCTGATTGATGGGTGTGTTGATATTTAAACCTAACTGGTCATTGAAATTATGCATTATAATTTGATGTGTTTTATTCATGTAAGTTCTTGAGCACATTTAGATAAACAATTTTTAATTTTAATGGACCTATTTGCAAGCAGCACTGCCTCCGCGGCCCACTAGATGGAGCTTTGAGGCCCACCAATGGGCTACGACCCACTGGTTGTGAATGGCTGACCTATAGCTTCTCACCTATAGCCTTTGCAAAGCTAAAGCATGACAAAGATGAAGTTCAAAATGTGCAAATCTGAAACAAGTCTCTGAGGCTTCAGACATGACCTCATAGGTAATAAATATCCAACAATATGCACAAGACCAATATAAAATATACAGCGCCTCAATTTGTGACCCTTGTTAATCCTCTGTGCTTTTCATGGAATTCCATATTACATTCAGTTCAGCCAAGACTTTATTACCCTGCCTATTCTTCACTGACCAACCTCCACTCACAAAAGAACCCACACAAATCTGATTTCAGAGAGTGGGAGAGAACATGACAAGCGGAGCAAAACAACTGTGCGTGCACTTTTGGGGACAACCTAATTCACTTCAGAAACTCAGAATATTCGCTGATGCACTGGCCCTGCTCCTCTGCAGCATAATGTAATATAAAGCCAGTGTCTGCTCAACAATTGAGGCAGGAACAGAGGTCAAATTCTGGCTATTATTCTCTCCTCTGCTTCTCTGTCTATGCACTTCTACTTACACCATTTGACTGTGCCTCCAAAAGAATAGCCACTGCCATGCTATGGTGCTTTGTTAACACTAATACAATCATCGTCTTTTCAGGGGTGCATTTGTGCGTTTGCTGGCATGTCTGCCGGATGCTCTCCTGGCATTGTTCGGACGTGGGGCAGAGTCAGCGAGTATTGCCCCAAAGAGAATGGTCAAAGAGAAAAGAAGGTGTCAGGATCGGACATGTGGTTGACAGTGATGCTATTAAAGAGACTTAAATATGGAAGGAGGGGAAAGAAAGGGGAGGGATGGAAGTAATAAAAGAGGGAACGGGTTAAGATGAAAAGATGGGGGAAAGATTAGTAGGGGAAAAGCGGGTAGCATAAAGATGGCGGACAAAGAAGAAACAGGAGGAAGAGCAGTGATGAAGAGGTGAGGGACACCAAAGGAGGAACAGAGAATGGAAAGGAAAGGTCATGTAGCAGGTCATGTGACAGGCCTTTAAGACCCACATAAATATATTCTTTAGCTTTTCATTTCTAGAAAAAACAACCTACTTCCATCTCTATGGGGCTGTGCTTACAGAGCATTATGTGACTGAACCATCCCTCAGTCAGGAAAGAGGGAATCCACACATGGTTCAGATGTTTGCGTCACATGGACATGGCAGATGCTTTACGGTTTGAAGTGTTCCACTTGAGCAATGCCATTCTCACTCAAAATAACTTTTTTATGGCAGCCATATTGATATGAAATAGATGTCACTTCTTTGCTCTTTCAAAGCACTACCTTTCAAGACACACCTATAACCATTTGATCAAACCTGGCTGTCAGGTGTACAGACACTTAGGTGCTGAACTGTAAACTCACCAATCAGGCTTATGTTGTGTAAAAAGGCAACAGAACAGTCAACAAAAATGGAAGGCAACATTGCAGTAATGTCTGAAGTAGAAGAGGGAGAGTGAGAATGAGAGAGGCAGCCTGTGGAGGAAGAGCGTAGGAAGAGGAGGAGGTAAACCAGGAGGAGTACCTGGCCAAACAAACAAAGACCAAATTTAACAGGGGAGATTTGAGCAACATCGGTTGACCATGTTGTAAACATGAGCTGACATTGAGAGAGGCTGGACAGCGAGCTCAGCCAAACCTCAGCAGATGTATACTGCTGCAACAGTAGAGCACAAGTGAAAAACAACTTTTCTCTAAAATCAGTCAAATTTAGCTACTATATGCACTATATTACTGCTACTTTTTGGTATCCACATCGTACCCTGTACATGCATTTTGATTGATTTATAGCCTGTGATGTGGACAAAGTGCTGTAGACAGATCCAACTCGGCAAAGAGACGATGCTTTGGGGTCTTTTTTAATCCATGCTTTCTTTTTTGTCTCCACAAATGTTTTTGCTGCGGTTATTTAACCTACTATATTCTATTTAGAATATGTTTCATTCTGATTTTAAATTCAAAATGCAGCCTTTGAAAATGCAAGGATGTACTGACTGATTTTACAAGCTATGGCGACTTGTAGTAGGGACCAGCTGGATTTCATCAATATCCAAGACAAAACTGACAGAAGGGTGGGAACTACAAACCTGTCTCCTCCTTCAGCACCATGGACAGCACTGTGTATTTAGAAATACACAGCATAGTTCAGTTACTAATATTTCAGAGCCATGGTCAGGGCCCTAGATTCAAACTTAAACAAACCTCAGTCAGATGAAGGATCAATGAGTCAGGCAGACTAGACTAACATATTGAACAAAACAGCCCAATTTTAAATTAACACCTCAACTTATATAAAAAGCTACAACCTCGCAAATTTAACATATATGGATCACACAGTGTTTTGTCAATTTCTCTATAGTTATATATGATTTCAAATATCAAATGAATATGAGGTGCAGGCAATCAAACTTTTACCGTGCAAGCCAGCTGGATTCTCAAGATCACATGAAAATCTGTGTAACAAACCATCTGGCGTGTCAGGTTAATAAAAGTTTATGTAGTTTTATTAATTAATGAAAATTCTGTTCTTGTCAGAACAGCCCAATTTTTCCAAAATAATGCAGACTAAATTCAGAAAAAAATCCTTGTTGTTTGCATAATAGTAACCATCTTAGTTTTAACATACTGTTAATCTAAAAGGCCTCAATGTCAACTCTTCCTAAATAAGATGTTGTTGTAACTGAATGCTTCTGCCGCTGCCCCGAAGGACAGGCTGTCCATGGCAACACAACTCTCCTGACACACTCAAAGGAGGACATGACACAGGAGAGTGTAGAGATGTAAACAGTCTATCTTATGTCACCATACACACAGGCACATCGCAGCAGTAATACTGTGACAGTTTTTTTGCATTATTCATATCCCAAAATGTCAGCTATTGAGGGAGACAACATAATCTTCTCATGCATTTTTCATGATTCATGTACAGAATAAAGAGCCACTAAGAGGCCTGGGACAAAATGACACTGTGACACTGACCTCTACTGGCAGAAAGCTGCACTGCATCTTCGAAGGGCAGCAATGACATTGGATGTTTCTATATTTGTCGTCGCTTTCATCTTAACATGGGGCAGAGCTGAGTTGAATACTTGTGTTTATTTGAAATACCTCTCATGGCTCTTTTTAGTGAAAAGGTGGGTGGGATTTGATATTTAACTAAATGTTGTTATCTGGTAGGCAAGGTGAGACTTACAGAACAGAAACAGGAATAATGATAACATTCTCTCATTAGATGGATTTGACCTTCAGTTCAGTGTCATCGCAGGTGAAGATTTCACCGATATTAACCTTTAATCAGGAAAAAAGGGCACTGCAGACAAAATAAGTGCATATTTGACCATGTCTGCAACTCATTTACCATCTGTGTTGTGAGACTGAGCAACATATCGAGATAATATTGATATTGTGAGATGAAACTAGATATTTCTTAGATTTTGGATACTCCTATATGGTGCCATGGCATTAGTGTTGTCTTTTCCTGGTTTTAAATGCTGCATTATGGTAAATTGATGTAATTTTCTGAACAAACCAGAGTGTTCTTGCTGTTTTAGTCTTAGCCACTTTACCCACTAAGTCATTATATCTATATTAATGATGATTATTTATCAACATTTTCATTGTTGAAAGCACCAATAGTCATCCCTGAATATGATTTTTTTATTTTGATAGATTCAATGCTTTGCAATCCACTATATTAGGATTCAGAATGACTCAAAGTTGTATAGTACAGTTCAGAACATACAGTAGTTTACAATTAAGATAAGCGTTGAAATGAGCTTTGATTTATCACAAATGGTTCTCATTACCTTTGTGCTGCCTTCAGGGTCCAACACATTGACACATGAAATGTACTCCTGCATAGCCTGCTCTGCATCCATGTCTCCAAGCTGCTTCCAGGCTTGCCTGTAATGATATCATAGATGTAAAAAATGGAATTGGTTTAATACAATATGAAAAAAAAAATCATGTTAAAATTATTTTGACAGATATTGCCATTTATATTATCCACAATTGGTGGGAATTAGAGCTGTGTATTTGCAAGAATCTGGCGATACAATATTTATCATGATACAGGGATTACGATTCAATATATTACTATATACAGCGATACTGTAAGGAAGGAGAAATATTGCAATTTTTTAAAATCAAATTTTAGGAAAATTGTCATATTATAAAGAACACACCACCATATACATACAATCTAAGTAAAACAAAGTTTACATTTTTCTGCAGTCAGAACACTGGGATCTGCATTTGTACAAATCACAGTAACATCGAAGAACTACTTTTTCTGTAATCTGAGCAAAGGAAAGTTATATGCTTACTTTTTTCTGTCTCAGTTGATCATTTTTGCATCATAATTCTCATTTACACTGAAAAACCCATTAAAATCGTGATGATGTGACATTTGTTGGGGTCTGTAAACTCTGTGGGTTCTTCCAGAAAAAGATTTTTAGGCCAGAACATCTCTACAGCACTATAGTACTTCATTATAATGTTGTTCTGTCACACATTTTTCCTTTACCAAAAAATTGCATCTTCTACGATTTAGATATTGCATCTGGCTATATTGCAATTTCAATAATATTGTTAATTTTGATTGAAATTTTTGGTTTCAGAAAGACAAGTGGTTCTGTTTAAAACTGTACAATACACTACTCATTTTTAAAGCACACACTTGTGCAGTGGGTATAGAAAAGGCACACGGGCACACAGAGATATTTACTCACTAACACCCAGTGCCATTAAACTACAATACAAGATCAGTAATTCATAAATGCATGTCAGCTACATTTTAAACACATAACATCATAAACAAACAATTTCTTTAAAATCTGGCATTTAATTTTAGGTTACATACCATTTTCTCTGTCCTTCAAAGTCAAAGAAACCAGGCTTTGGTGTGTTGCACTTTCCCACTTTGACCTGAGAAGAAAAATAAGGATTATTTGGGTGATCCACTGTTTTCCAGATCTGATTACACGGATAACATCATAAATGTATGTCGGCCTACTTTATCTGTCAAAAATCATGATCACATAGGGATGTTGGACATGGAGTTTTGGTTCTTATGTAATGTGGTTCTAGTGTTTGAGGGGTTAATTTTAGCCTACGCAACCACAGTGTCATTTAATCCGACACTCACCTGTTTGTAGCGGGCGTACAGGTACAGGAGCTGGTCCCTGCTGGCCGTCTGAACCAGGTCTCGTACGCGGTCGGCTGCAGACTCGAACTCTCGCTCCAGCTCGTCTCCCTCCAGCCGGTCTCCCATCTCCATCGCGCTGCAGTCAAATTTAGACAGACCGAGGTCCGAGTCCGAGTCCGAGCCCGCTCCACCGAGGGGCTCCCCTGTGTCGGGCCGGGCTGGGTCTGTACCTGAGCCCGTCGCAGTGTCCGGAGAGGACGACGGCGACCCAGAAGCCATTGTTATTATTGTTTAGAGCGTTAGCGTAGCGTCCGAGACGACGTGCGCCGTATATCTGAATGAAAAACGTTAACGACGAACGTACAGTAGCGGTCTGATATATATGTCTGTTAAGTATTTCAGCGGCGATTTTGTTTTTTTAATCCCTTATCGTTCAGAATCCGTGACAGTCGGATCTGTTTGTGCCGTTGGTCCGTGATTGGTACTGTCGACTAAAAGCACCGGCTAAACCTACTGTGAGCGAAGAAAGGTTCCGGATGCATTCCTGTCTGGGCTTCACGGCGGTTCTTTCACAAGAAAACAGACGTTAGAAAGAAAGCAACAAATAAACAAAGAATCTGAAATTGTTTATTTTGGTATGACTGTGTTTTTAAAGTACATAACAAAGTTTGAATGGCTGGTTGCACCAACAAGACGTATTTTTTGTTTGTTTTTTGTATTTATTTATTTTTGAATGAGTTTAAAGCTGCATTCAACAATCATTCAATTTCCTCTGAACAGAACAGAACCCCAGTTCAGCTTTTCACACTAGACAGACATCTTCTGTTACTTAACCACCCAGAAGCTGCAAATGAGGAAAGAACAGCTGACTTGGCATCAACATCTCGTGCAGACTACTCCTTTAGCACACTTAACCAGCAGGACATGCAGGAACTAGTTGCTGCAGTAAACCCTCTTGAACATGACGGTAACAAAGGAAAAACATTATATCACAGAGTGCAGGAATTTGTATTCCACAAGATTGTAAATGTGTTAACTGTAACACAGCTGCTCTTTGTTGGCTCTGGTAAAAACAAAATAAAAACTTTTGTCATTTTATAGACAATCATAAAAATAACTGACAGATCATCGTCAGAATCAACAATGTATCAATTAGTAGTGGTGAACATTTGGTAAAGCCTGTTAACTACTACACACTGACAGACTTTGGAAAGATTAAACAGTTGTAGCATCATGAAATGTCTTAACAGAAAAGAAAAATAAAATCAGAAAAGCCACCCACCAGTTTATTCATTTTACGTCTATGCATACCTATGTAATCCCAGCATTGTTTTGTTCTTTTGTTGACTACACTGCACTAAAAATGGCTCCATTCATGAGAGCCACAAGAAAGTGGTAATCAAACTCATCATCATCTGCCAGATTCTTTCTGTTAACAAAGATCTGAAGCTCATTAGAGCATGTATGAGCGATGGGAAGGTGTTTCGTGTCATCATGGACGAAAGTTAGTTTTGGACTGGGAAAAAATCCAATTGCAGGTACTTTGGTGCTTCCTGTTGCAAAGGCAAGGATGTGTCCAGGATTCAGTGTCAGGATGAATGCCTTTTTCTGCCTCAGTTAGGTTCCTTGTATGAAGACGTTCCCCAACCTCTTTCTCTACAAAGGTGAAGAAGGTACAAAACAACAGATAATAAATACATTACAATCCATGTACAAGACAGAATTATTGCTTACATATCTTGAACTCAGATTATAGACAGAAATTCCAGTATTGTAATTCCTACAGGAAGGTCTATGTAGAGAAAGGGAAGAACAGGGTTGTAACACTTACATATACAGTTGGATGATTCATAAATTACATCTGACAAAGAATAACTTTTCATCAGACTTTCTAACTGGTATGTCACAACAACCCACTCATTCTGGATGAGTCAGCGTGGCCCCAAATATTATTTAAATACTTAGCTATCAGATATCTGACTTATTTTGACAGAGGTGCATGAAAGACATGCATGTTAGCTGTTGCCGTGGTAATGCCACCATTTAATTAAAACCAGACAGGCTATGTTTACATTGTCCTTTGTAGACAAGATGGTCAAACGCAGATTTATCCTAGAGTATGTAAAAGATGTATTTACATACTGGATTACTGATAAAAAATGGACTGAAACCGCAGCGTGCAACAAGTAACTCAGTCCTTGCACAAGAGCAAGAACCATTAAAATTAATACGTTACTTAAAATCAAAACATCACACATACAAGGATGACTCCAGATGAAAATTTCTACAAAATTCTTAGATAATTATTTTCATTACAGTTAACTAAGAATACAGCAATTCCAAGTGTGACATGGTCCAGTAGACAAAGTCATCTTTTTTATATTAGTTGCATAAAATGTGCATAAACTTTATTTGGCCTCCGAGTTGGAAATGGCAGAAAAGGTTTGAGAGCCACTGCATTAAGTTAGCTAATCAATGAACACTGAATAAAATAACTTTATTATGTAAAATTGTTGACATTGTTGCCAGCTTTGACTCAGGCTATTTTATTCTAAAAAGAATGTGTACAGTCAGCATATAAAATCATCAATATCTCTACATCAAATAAAATAAAATCAGGGCTCTGTCATTTGGTGCTTTCATCACAATATGAACAATAGGTTAGTTATGCAGCCCCACTATTAATACTTTATTTACACATCAATTTACCTTGCACACAGTGAAGAAACTCTCTGAACTTCACCACCATTAACTCCTCCTTTGGTCTTCTGTTACTTCCTAGAACCGAGTAGTTGGGTTTCAGAAGGGTAGCCACAACATCTGCTGTGACATCATTTGGTTCTTCAGGCATATCAAGAAGGACCCTAAGGCAAGGGTTTTCTTTCAAGAGTGGCAGAACCTGTGAAAACAGAATTGACAGAAGTTATGCATCAATACATTATATTCTAGTACTTTTAATCTCATTATACAAATTATTTAACACTATTTTCACTTCACAATTAATGATCATAGTTATGTTCTCTTTCTAATGATTTGTTTTTTTTTAATTACTTGATTAATCTAAAACCTTATTTATTGATTATTCTTAAGATTATTTCTTATTACATGATTTATTATAAAAATGTACCCCAAGTAAATATCGAACTTGTCTCATTAATATAAAAATACTTATATAATCATCTAATGCTGTTTTTTCAGTCTTCATAACTGACTGCCAATTGAGGACATCAGCCTAGTAGTGTATTAACAGTAGGCTTTTTATGGTTAAAATAAAGGTGTGCATTCCATATCATGTTCAGGGGCCAAACAAATGTGTCTGAGGGCCACCATAGGCCCACTGGCCACACTTAGACTACCCTCATCTAATCTGATTTTTACTTAAGTACTTGGCTGAAGAATTAAAATGGTTATTTTGACATTACTGACGTGATCACATTACTGGAGGAATATGTAGTTAAGATAATCAATGAGACATGATTCTGCATCAGTGTGAGGCAGGGAAAATAATAACAATGAATACACAATGAACAATCTATAATGTTAAAGCCATGTTCTTACTCGTGCATGGTTGCTAAAATAAACAACAAACATGAAATGATGAATCGACAATCAGTCATATTACTTAAAACATGGAGAAAATATAGAAAAACAGAGTCAGGTGACTTTGGAGAGAGCAGTATACAGCATACACATAAATTGATTGACTAAAGTTTTTGCAGGTAGGCCTTCAGTAATATAAGTGTTTTGCTGCCATCCAATCCACAGCAGCACATTTCTTGCTGAGCTTCCTATATCAGTACTCCTGCTACTTCTCCAAACTAGGCATGTGCCAACAAGCTAGGCTTATTTCATTAGTCTGACTTTTACAAATGACTTGTTTCCAGAAAGTGAGCTCAGCTCAGTTAAAACTCAACAGCTGGCAGGCCAATTGTCAATGGAGATGTTGCTTGACCAGAGTTACTGTAACACTGACCTGACAGCAAAGCAATGATTTTGCCACTGACTCTTTCATGCAAACATATAACTTGACTTTATTAACCAACATCAGTAAGAAAAAAACATACATTTTATAGTAAATTAACTTAAATTGTATTTCTAATAAAGAAAAATACAAATTAGCACAATGATAAACGTATTTTATCTTGTTGGGCTAAGTAGGCAGAGTTTCCCAGCATGCATTGAGATAATGTATTTGAAGCCATAAACCAAAGTAAACTCCTTGAATGTGTTCTAAATAACCACAAATGTTACCTGTTGTAATTGGCTATGATGTTCTTCACACTAATTCTACAAATATTTTTTTTTTTTATATTTAACAGTTTATTGTTTTTTCAAACAAATATAAGCAATAATAAGCACAAATAAGTGAAGCATCAAAACAAAACAAACAAAAACACCCACACACAAAAAACAAAAAACAAAAACAAAAACGAACAAAAAACAAAAACAAACA
>JAJHUR010085071.1:0-34009 GCA_027495735.1 Lutjanus campechanus | reverse complement strand
TGGTTTTTTTTTTTTGTTTGTTTTTTTTGGACAGTTTTCCTCGTCCCCTCTTTAAAACACATATTAAACCACTGTAGTTACATTTCCAGGGCTCATGTCTTTATGTGTATGTCTGTATATATATATGTGTGTGTACAGGGCTGTGCAGTAACAGATTACGTGTAATTGAGATTATGTAATCAGATTACAAAAAATAACTAACTATAATCAGCCCATATTACACTTGAAACTTGAAATATGTATTGTGTAGTTAGTGTAATTAGATTATAGTTAGGATTACTTGATTACATTTTTGATTACATTTGTAAAATATGGCCATTTAGACTTATGAAACTTTTTTTTTTCATAATAATCAATGATCTATTACATTTTTTTGAGATGTTTAAAGAGAAAAAAATATATTTGTGGAACTCAGGTTTTTCGTGAATTTGTCTGTTTTTAATATAAGGTGCAATATTTTCAATGTTTAATTTTAAAGTAATCCAAAAGTATTCAAATTAGGTAAGATTTTTGTAATTGGATTATATTACTAACTACATTTTTTTTGTTTGTTAGTTTAATTTGTCTTGTCATTTATATTCAGTAACTAACTACAGTAATCTGACCCAACCCTGTCTGTGTGTATGTATAAGTTTTTATTACATAGTTTTATTTCATACTCAATTCTGATTGGTCAATTACATCATTCTAAAGTCTGTTATTTCTGTATAGCAGACTGTTGCTATGGAGAACAGACCGTTACTATGGACACAGTTCTGATCATAGACTCTGGAGGACCAATATAATAATTTTTAAATCCATAAAATCTATTTAAAATACAAAATTTGTGTCAAATTATTGATTTTTTTTTAGAGGGTAAGTAACCATGTAATAAGTGAGGTAATGCGCAGTGAGCAGATCGTTATTGTGAAATAAACCCCTTCAGGGTGATTAAGCAATAATGACCAGCTCACTGTACATTATCTCTTAGATAATTGACCAAATTCTATGACATTTATGACCTGTTTGTCCTTTCTCACTGTGAGATAAACAACAACACTATCACAGATTGCCCGAATTAGTGTAAAACACACAGACTGACACAACAGATTGATAGTGGCTCCAATTAAGGCAAAGTAAGGTAAGATGGGGGGCTGGCAGGCTTCATACTCCTCGGTTAGGTCACCGGGTGTTTCACAGAGCTTAATTCGCTCTAATAGGATTACCTGTCACAAGCTGGGATGCCCAGGCGGCGTCTCAGCTTGTGAGCCCACTCACAGCGAGAACCTGGAACACACCATCCACGGCTATGTTTATCTTTATTGTTTGTTTCCATGAGACTTTGCAAATTTAGTCTTTTTAATTCCCACTAGTCAGACCATCTATGGGGTGATGCGTTAATTTTTTAACAGCGTAGAGTTAATCGGGTCTAATGGGGCTGCTGGATAAACTGTCAGGCTGGCTCGGCCTGAGGAAGAAAGAGGTCAACGTTTTGTGTTTGGGACTGGACAACAGCGGCAAAACTACCATCATCAACCAACTCAAACCTGCTAATGTAAGTACATGAAACTTGGGTCTTATTTGTGAGTACAGTTTGATACTTAAAGGGACAGTTCACCCCTAAATCAAAAAAGACACATTTTTCCTCTGGCCTGCAGTGCTATTCATCCATCTAGATAGTTTTGGTGGAGCGATCAGCCTTAGAGATGTTTATGTTCTCTCCAATATAATGGAACCATGCTTGTGTTGCTCAAAGAACCAAAAACATACATTTAAAAGCTCATTCTAATTGCTTCTTCTTGCTCGTTTTTGGACATGAAATATTAATGTTAAAGTTTCTGTTCCCATTGTCTGTTCATTATTTGTTGTTTGTTTCATGTTTTCCGCTATATATTATCTATATATTATATGAGTGTGAGTGTGAGTGTGTGTCAAAATTTCAAGGCAACTTACTGCAACTTAACTTGCACACACACTTAAACTTTAACTCACAAGTTTTGAAAACGTTTTACTAACAACTAATCTTCTGTTGAGCTTACTTTTCTTCTTCAGATAAACTTGAATCTTTGAGTTTCAGAAAAAACCCAAAAAATTACATTTCAAAAATTACTGAGTAAACTCACTAAGTGAAAGTGACTGATGTTTAATATCTTAATATTTACCAAGCACCCAAATAATGACAAATAAGTTTCACAGCTCACTGTGGCCATTTTTAAAAAAAAAAAAACTTTCTTTTTAGTTTGTAGAACTCAAAGATTAGAGTTTATCAAAGGACAAAAAGTAAATTATCTAAACTAGATTATAGATTATAGATTATAGATTATAGATTGACAAAACCTTTTTTTTAGTTAATTTCAAGACTTAAAAGTTTGAGTTGGGCTCAACACTCAAAAATCTATTGCAGTAAGTTGCCTGAAAATTTTGAGTTATCTAAACCTTTTTCTTTTTTCACTGTGTGCGTGAAACTGCTTACAACAAGGGCTGAGGATTATCTCGAGCAACTAGGTCATGATTTCTCGAAAGTGACGTTTACTTTCTTGGTTCTTCGAGCGCCACAAGCCGAGTTTCATTATACCGGAGAGAAAGCAGACGCCTCTGCAGCTCCAGAACTCTGCAACTGACACCAAAACAATCTAGATGGATTAACAGCACTACAGGAAAAATATGTATTTTTGATTTGGGGGTGAACCGTCCCTTTAATTAACAGTATTATAGTAGAATGTAGAGGCCTGTTCTGTGTGTAGTCCTGCCATGTGGGTCCACAAACTTTAGATAAATCTTGTGAGAAGGCCTGTCGAAAAATCTCCTTCATTTCACTGCAATCATGCACTGATTGCTTGTTTTCAGCATTCGAATCATTTAGGCCCACTGTCCCAAGAGTGGAAACATGTTAGTCAGGTAAAGCTCACATCATACTTTCCTCATACTATCTCCTTGTTGACATACTTTTGCTGTTACTTGTCTGTTTTTGTGTGTTTGTGTTCGTGCGTGCGTTTGTTTGTTTGTTTGTTTGTTTGTATGTGCGTGCATGCAGACGCAGGCACAAGAAATAGTCCCAACAATTGGCTTCAACATTGAAAAGTTCAAGAGTTCAAGGTAGAATCCTATAGACATTTATGTTTATATTACTTTTATTATTTATGTGTATTTATTAGTTTTTGACTAGTTTGCAGACATGAAATTAAAAATAGCTTAAAAGTATCATTCTAACTTGTTCTCCCTCTGTTTCTCTACGTTCCATGCAGCCTCTCTTTTACAGTCTTTGACATGTCCGGGCAGAGCAGATATAGAAATCTATGGGAGCATTACTACAAGTATGAAACACGCCAATTTTCATCATCAACTATTAAAGTTAAAACACGCTACATTAACACGACTCTGTGTCACTTCTAACGTCTTCTCTTGTCCTCCTCAGAGAAAGTCATGCCATCATATTTGTCATTGACAGCGGTGACAAACTAAGAATGGTTGTTGCCAAAGAGGAGCTGGATACTCTTCTAAATCATGAAGGTACAAAATACCTGCAATATTTTGCATAAAAACACAGCACTGATACCGTGTTTAGTCTTTGTAGTAAGAAGTATATGGTTCAGGGTTCATTATATAATGAAAGTAGTGCAGTTTAAATGAGTATTTGCATTTTTTTAGCATTGGCATCACTATTAGCAGTGTCCTGGGTTTCAGGTGTCTAAATCAGGGGTTCTCAAACTCTTTATGGCTTTATGCCCCTTTCAGAAGCAGAAAATAATTCTCACCAACCTCCTTGCAATTTTTTTAGCAATCATGAACAATGCCAATGCTAAAACCAATGTGGCTATTTACACCCCAGGTGCAAGTAGCCACATTAGCTATGCCAAACTGGGTACAAATAGCATCTACCTAAAACAGTTGAATTTTAGTGAAATAAAGATTAGCATGGTAGCATAGAAAAAAACTACTAGTTCATTTTCCCTACATAACTTTCCTCCTGGTCATCAACGCCCCACCTGCAGTGGCTTTGAGTCTCACCAGGGGGGCCCACCCCACAGTTTGAGAACCACTGGTCTAAAGCCGGCTTGTTAAATGATCTAAGAGTTTGTGTGTTTTCACTCCAGTGAAAGACAGCCCACAATACCTTAAAGAAAAACAATGGAAAATTAATGGAAGTGACTGGGTGTCAACTTGGTGCCACTTTACAATAAAACTACCCTTATAAATTATTTATAATAAAAAGTGCAACAGTGACCTGCTGCTTGACAGATAGTGAGCCCACATTTATCTGTACTGTTCAACATCAGGTCTCATTGCTGACTTAGCTGGCTTTTCCTTCTCTTGTCTTATTGGTTAATGAGTTACTAGCATTTATCCGCGCTCATCTTTATGGTCATCAGTTTCATTTGGCAGATTCATACACTAAGGCTTTGGAAATATTGTTTACTATGACATTATCAGCACGCACCATTTCACACTTTAAAATAAGCCCGTTTTGTCTAAAATAAATGGTAGTAAAATGATTACTAAGATTTTAGCAGTAACCAGTAATTGGATCTTGCCAAACTGTGAGCCCACACTGATGTATGTAAACTGTGTTATAACTTGTTTAGAATTGTTTACAATGATTTACAAAGTGTTTCCAACCTAATTAAACCCAGTTATAAACCATTTATAATTAATTTATAAAGGTAATCTTATTGTCAAATGATACCAGTATATATTAAAGATCCACACTGACTATAAACTCTCTGCTGACACTCTTTACTCCTCACTGGATGAACTTTATCTTACTGGTCTACATGTCTGTCTTGTTATCCAGATATCCGCTGCAAAAAGATACCAGTATTGTTTTTTGCTAACAAGATGGATCTGCGGGACGCCATGTCTACCGTCAAGGTCTCACAGATGTTGAGTTTGGAGAACATCAAAGACAAACCCTGGCACATCTGGTAAAGTATCTGTCAAAAACAGGCTGCACCCTGTCATCCCAAACTAGTATTTACAGACAGGGCTGCATCTAACTAATGATTAATCAACAAGTTTGGTCCATAAAATGTCAGAAAAAGGTCAGAAAATGTAACTAATGTTTTGTTTCGTCTACAACAAAAAAGATATTCGGTTTATTGTCCTTGTGGACTGAAGAAACTATCCACATAATCACATTTGAGAAGCTGAAAGCAGAGATTTTGGACATTTAATCTTTAAAAAAAAGAATCAAAATGATTAATTAATTGATGATAAAACCAGGTGGAGATTAAATTAATATTTGTTCCAGCTCTATTTACAGTGGTTCATTATTTCTTCTGTTTCTGTGACCACATTATAGACCTTTTTCACAGCAGCCATATTGATATGAATTAGTAGGGTAATGATGAACCTTACCGATGAACCTCAGTCAGTACAACAGCTGTGTTTACCCCACTGTTTCATGTCAAAATGGCTGATGTGGAAAAGGTCCGTCACCTACAGAGACATCGTGAGTAGTTTGCAACAGGAAAGAAGTGCACTTGGATTAAATTGGCTGATCTGTCGCATCCCCATCTGCAACATTTTGTGCGTCCAGAATTAAAGCTTAAAGTCTTAAACAGAGACTGACCAGGCTTGTTTACTCACTTGTGACCTCCTGGGTTGTTTCTAGCGTCTACTAATTTGTCCTTTCCTCCTTGACTCAGGTTAAATATTATAAGGACGCGCAGCACCCAGTAGTTATTCAAAAGCCAAGGCTCTTTTTATATAAGTTTTGTTTTCCACCTTGTTTACTCATTAGACAGATGGAAGGTGGGTGGATTAAGAGCTCGACAGATTTAAACATCCAGGAACCCGGAAAAGTCATGAGAAAGTGAACGTGTGCCACAAGGAGATTAACTCCTACACATCTCCTTGTTTTTGTTTTTGTTTCAAAGTGCCAGCAATGCCATCAAAGGAGAGGGCCTACAGGAAGGGCTGGACTGGCTACAAGGTAATACATCTGTTCAGTAATAAAACGGTCATACTGGACCAAAAAGAAAGTTAAATTGTGCCCAGAATCTCAATGTCAATGACAATATTAAAGAAATGTCTGTTTTTTTTATATATGTACCCACAGAACAAATTGCACAGTAAGTATCATGATGCTGTCTGTGAAGTAACTGTGGTGATAGATTGTGTCTCAGTATCTCTCCGGATGGGATTTAAGTCATGGGAGGATAAATGAGCATTCCCAAAAACAATTATGACTATAATTAACACTGAAAAGAAAAAACATGTAATATTGAAGGGACAGTTCACTCTAAAATCAAAAATACATTTGTTTCCCTCTTATCTGTGGTGTCATTTAGCCATATACGTAGATAGTTTTGGTGTGACTTGCTGAGTTTTGGAGATTTGATCCGATATAATAGAACTAGAAATCACTCAGTTTGTGGTGCTCAAAGCATCAAAAAATACATTTGCAACATTCAACATCAATGTCTCTTCCCAGAAATCATGACCCAGTTAATCAAAATAATCCTTAGACCTTGTTGTGAACAGTATCGTCATAGGAAATATTTTCTTTCTCAGATAGAATCTACCGAAACTACTTTGTTCCTGCAGTAGAATCTATCAGAACTACTCTCCTCTTAGTAGAGAGAAAGTAGTTCCCACATGAAACGTCTGCAGCTGATTTATTGGAGGTTCCAGAGGACAGCCGAAAGAAAGTCTGTTTGTTACGTCACAAAGCTATGAAACACACTATGTACAGACATCGGAGAAGCCAGCTCGCTAAATATTTTTAAGAGACTCTGCTTTACATTTTGCTTTGCACTTGCGCACTGCTTCAATTCTTTTAAAATGTATTTTCCTTGATTTTGTGCATTCTATAAACTCTATATTTAACTTCACTTTATTATTATTATCTCAATGGGTTTTATTTTCCATCTTATGTTTTGTATTCTATTTTTATCCTTATTTTTAATCTTACTTTTGTTAGTATTATCAAGTGGGTTTTATCCATGTAAAGACGTATTCTACAGTATGTATCCTATTCTCGTCTTACTTTTTTTAAAATCTTTTTTTATGGCATTATATTCCTGTTTTTGTTTCATTCTGTCTTTTTAATGTGAAGCACCTGGTGCATGTCATTTCTTTGTTTCTTGTATGAAAGGCACTATAAAAACACATTATTCTTATTCTTATTCGTATTCTTATTATTACATTAGCATTATAACAAGGTCTGTGAATTATCTTGATTCCTGGAAAGAGACCACTCACACAAAAACATCTAGATGGATTAGTAGCACCACAGGTAAGAGGCAAAAATTTATTTTTTATTTCAGGGTCCCTTTAAAGATGCCCTACAGAAATAATCCCATCTAAATAAGGCTTTTGTGTCGTATATACTACAAATCTTTCAGTTATTTTTGATCCAATTTTTAAGCAAAGCTACTGTGTTGTGTCCATTTCCTGATGTTACTTCCCTTGATACCAACTCACAACCATATTTCAATTAAAAAATAATAATTTTTAATAACTTTTTGTCTCTTGCCAGATCATATCAAAACAATGAACAAATGAATGAGTGAAAAGCCTGCGACCCTGGACGCCATGTGGACGTGGACGTCATTCACTTGCAGTATTCATCACACTTGATGTTGTAGGCCTTAAACTTCAATGTCAAATAGCCTAGTGTTTCCCGTGCGTGCTGCGACTTTGTCACCATGTTTCTTTGAAAAGGAAATCCTGCTGATATTATAATTTGTATACAACTACTCTGATTATTTAATGTGGCCACCAATAGTTAGTTACACTTATGTTCAACATCACTACTGACAAAAATGTGAATGCAGTCAGAATAACATAATGAAAACTGAAAATATAAATATTATTGTTTCTGTAACATTTAAACATTTTTATTTGAAGCTTTTTTATTCCATGACTCATGCTTTGATTTATTTCATCAACTGACCTCTTTTTTTGTTTTGTTTTTTCTTGAAAATGAAAACGCTGTCAGTGCTGAATATTGTACTATCTGGAGAAAAATAAAAGCTTGTTATCTGCTGAGTGCATGCTGTGTTTCTGCTCTTTAGTTAGCATATGTTGCCAAAAACTAAAATAAAAGGTAAATAAATCAAATTGAACAAAACTTTTTAATAAATCAGACAAGAGCAATGTAATCACTGTATCACGACTATATTTACAGAGATTCAACGTGAATAAAATGTCAATAAATATTGTTGCTGTTAATGAATAAATATTAAATAAAGTTTACAAAAATACCATGAAATATTTTTAGGAAGAACAATATTTCAAAACTTTGACAGAAATATAAAATTTGTATAAATAACTGTTATGTGTTTGGCAAAAGTATTTGAACAGCTTGTTTTCAGTTGTTGTTTATGCACACAGTGAACTGTCAACAACACTCACAATGTTGACGTCTGTCGTCACGTCCTGTTTTCTTTTACCATTGTTGTCAAGATCCATCACACTCTTTCATTCACTTCTTTAGTCGCTCCCCTTCATTATTGGTGTTTGTCTCTTTCCAACTCCTCCTCCTGTCACGTCATGTCACTTTCAATCTGCATCGCTTCTACTTGAGGAACATTTGGAGGAATTTCGTGTGGAAGCGAGCACTGGAGGCCAGGAGGATACACAGGGTCTGGAAAGTGTCTCTGTCCTCCGGATGGTTTCCTGAGAACAGATGATGAAATTAATGACGAGTCTGAGGCATTCTGTGAGGCACTCGAAGACCTGTGTCGGCCAATCTGGAGTTACCAGATAAACCCGAGGGTTATCAATATGTTTAACAAGATACCAGGGGTGTCACAATTTCAATATTAAACTGAAAATTTATCAAAATGAGTTTTCAGTTTCACAGGGTTCCCACACCTTTTACTAAGTCAAATTCAAGCACTTTTCAGACATTTTAAACATGTATTTTCAAGCTTTTCCAGCACTTAAAGCTGCTCAAAATGGCCCTATTTCATTTCTTCATCACATTAAATCAGATGTTATTGTGCTACAAACAACCAAAATTGTGTTTTGTGATAGAGTCCTATAGAACAAATAAAAGAAAAACACAACAAAGTTTAATGTTTCAAACTGTGTCAGTAGACTCAGCGTCCTTTACAAGCTGGCTGAGCCAAAATAAAATGGCTTCCTCTGACTTATTTTATTTCTTTATCTAAAAAGTGAACAATGAATCAAAAATGCAACTGTTTCCAAGGATTTCCAGCACCCATAGAGCCTCAATTTCAATGATCAAAATCAAAGCCAGAATCTGTGATTCTACCAGTGTTTTCTTTTTCTCTTTACACCCCACCTACTTGCAGCATCTGGTGCAACACTTGAGAGACAACAGAGTGTAGTCTGACTTTCAGTTCTCACTTATGACCCACTTGATGTGTGAGGTGGTGGCTGGTGATGGCGAATTGCTTTAAACGGTCACACAAGCCAAAAAACGCAGGGGATACAAATACATATACTGTATGCATACTGTCGTTGACTATATACTGTAATGTATGTGAGCTGAGAGGCAGGAATTTCAGTCTCCACTCATGCGGTATAAGATCATTACACCTGTTTTGTGTTTTAATGGCAAGTAACACTTATTTTCTAATCACGCTGAGAGAAAACCTGCTCAGTTTGCTCTCAAACGGGTTGCTTTTTTCATATATTCACATTAACAGTGTAATGAATGCAATGAAGTAGGTTCAAAAATTAAACAAGGGACGTAATCGAGAGCAAACAAATGAGGGTTTGCTCTTGGTGAAGAAAACACATCCATCCGTGCTGAAAATGAAGTGTTCATTTGCAAGAACAGATCGCTCTGTGTTTATTTATTTTGCTAAATCATGTTTTTTTTTGTTCTGGGTGCACTCCAAGGAATCAGTCAAACAGGTGTTGGGGTTGTTTTGATAAGATATGTCAATTTTGTTTGAGTTACATGAATCATGTTTTTTGTTGTTGTTGTTTCACACTCTGGGGAATATCAGTCAAGCTGGTGTTGGTTTATTCATTTTGAAAATGGTGTTAATCTGTTTTTGCAACTGAAATTCTCAAATATTTTAAATAAAATAAGGTAAGTAAGTAAGAATTTCCCAGTAGTTTCCATCTGTCATCCACCCATCAACACACAGACTTTCCAAACAAGCTGCTCCACACTGCACTTTTCTCTTCAAACAGAATGTGTGCTGTATTTTTATTAATGTATTAAATTTATAATTATACAGCTCAGCATGTGTAAATTTAAATTTCATTTGGTAACTACATGAATCTGCCTGCCCTTCAACATCTGTCTAGAAATATGATGTTTATTTCTTATTTTTCATTCAGTGTTGCTCTGCCCACCATCTCAGTGCTGTAGTAATCATATGATATCCCTCACAACTTCCCCAACTCTGATGATTTTTTAGTGTCAAGTCTAAGATAACAAACTGCCCCCACCTGCAATAAAAAACTCAAAAATCTCCCTGGTGACCTCTGAGAACATGTTCTCCAGTTGCTGGATGAAGCGGAACCTCTCAGGAGGCGAGCTGAACACCTGGCAGATCTGCTGCACCAACTTCACCGCCCAGGACATGTGATAGCCGTCCTTCTCACACACCTAAAGATGAAGCAATGCAAAACAGAAAACTGAACAAATGTACTGTACCTTTTGACAGCACATATATTCTTGTTGTAGCTTTAATTATTGAAATGGCTGTTTAAAGTTATAATTATTTCACTGAGGTGTGTCCAAGGCGCTGGTATTGTGGCTGAAGAGTCAAAATGAACGAGGCCACCTGGTCAATATGTTTTTAATCAAAAGCAAGGAAATCAAGCAAATAATAAAAATCTGTCGAGAGAAACAATATAAACACTTTTTAAACTCTCCATGACGACATAAACCAGCTTACTTTGCAGTTATTGAAGGCTGAGCTAGGTAGCAGTAGTATGCCCTTGTATTCTGTCTCAGTGTGAATGTGAAAACTGTGGGTGACTAATTTGCACAGCTGATGTTTTGCATGTGTCCTATTTAATGTCTTTATTTTTTTTTTTTCTCTATTGTAATGTCTTCTTTGATGTGCCATTTTTTCCCTTTATCC
The DNA here is from genome assembly GCA_027495735.1 of Lutjanus campechanus. Taxonomy (NCBI): domain Eukaryota; kingdom Metazoa; phylum Chordata; class Actinopteri; order Lutjaniformes; family Lutjanidae; genus Lutjanus; species Lutjanus campechanus. Next base: position 23,012 of record JAJHUR010085071.1, on the reverse strand, counting down.
AAGACAAGTTTTTCCCTGGTGAGACAAGTAAAGTAACCTCGACCTTGATACTGACATGATTGAGTTAAAGCTGCTATGGCGCCCCTGTGAGGAGGTAACAGAATAACTAATCAAAATCAGAACCACGGACAGCTCAAGCAGCACAAGCCCACAGGTGACAGTTACATTTTAGCTTCCCTGCATTCCAAATCACATACTTTTCATTTTTAGTATGTAACACAGCTGCCCTCACAAAGTACATTGTGTTGCATGCAGTATGCATACAACTGGGACATGCTACTTCCGTATAACATGGGGCCTGCACACTGCAAAATGCGACCAGATGTAGCGAGACATCTTGGCATTTTTGGCATAATAACTAGTATGGTAGAATAGGTATTGGAACGCACAGTCAGTCAGTTAGATTGAGACTGTTGTAAAAGAAGGAAGCCCGGTCCGATCTATATCCCTGGCTTTCGCCTTGTACGTTCTGAGTCAGGTTCCAACCTCCTGGCCCTGAGCAAAATTAGTCAACAACCAGGGCAAAGCAACAGGTTATGAGTTTAAGACTCAACAGAAATAAGTTTAACTGTATCATGTCAAATCAGATCAGAGATGGAACATGCTGGCCAGTATTCTCAATTCCCTACCATAAACGAGGCTTAATTTTAAAGGCAATTTCCTTTACTCTATTAAGCTGAAAATAAAAAATAAATATCCTCACCAGTATGATGTACACGATGAGTCTGGAGATCTCAAGAACTCGTCCATTGATGGCCTTGCTGGCCAGAACAGTGTAGCAGAGATTGCTGCCGCACAGGACCAAGAGACGAGCCACATTCTCCACATGCCACGGCTGAGGAATGACTGGATATGATGATGATGATGAGGAGGAGGAGGAGGAGGAGGAGGAGGAGGAGGTCAACAACCATCATTTCAGGGGTCTGTAACCTTAATGTGTGTCAATCTGTGGGTGTGTTACCATAAAACATTTAAACTAACTAAAGTTTGATACCAATGAGCTCCTCCAAGATCGCCAGCATCGAATTCGTGCTCCCATCTTTGTCTTCCAGTTTGCCGTAAAGCAGAATGACGGCCCTGGCCAAGTCCCACAGAGAGCCCTGAGGCAGCCCACTCTCCACCAGATCCTCCCAACCGGGGCCGCCTGCATGGAGGAGAGCACCCTCCTTTAATAACTGTGTCATACTGTACAACCTCATGATGAGAAAAATGACACCAGCTACCCAGGTGTCTCATTTCTGCACTTTTAACTACTAAACACTTGTGGTTGTTTAAACCTTCAGGCGTCCTTTGTATCAAATCAAATTTCAACATCTTTCAGTCAAAACATTAAAAAACTCATCTCAATCTCATGAAATCAACAAACAAAACAAAACACAAACCCCACTCAGGGTTTACTTTAGCCAGCATATACTGGTTTTGTTGGTATCATGTGTAATTGTCCAGCAGATTGAAATATCAATGGCCAAAAATATGCAAATAGATTATATAAAATTGCAAGGTGAATTACATTAGATTCTTTTTTATTCAATTTTGAAGCTTGCTGCATGCTGCACGTACAGCTAAATTAAACAGTGACTTGCAAAATTGGCTATGCACTGTACTGAAAGAAGAGGGGGAGTTACCTCTGTCATGTTAAATTAACATTTAACCTTTTGTTTGTCATATAAGATAATTTCCGGATGAGGAAAATTTAACTTGACATCATAGATGTGTGCTATGATGACTTGGTTAGTTGTTAGTTTTTCTGTATGGCTGAAATTCTGAAATATTAGGGGGCATGCTATCCGTTAAACAAAAAAAACAAAAAAGTCAAGTATAAACTGTGACCCCACTAACTTACTGCTTTCATTTACAGTGAGTATAAAAGTTATCTTACCTTCAGGCAACAGAGGTCCATAGAGTATGAACAGTAAGCGTGCCTGGCTGACCATAGGCCAAGGCTTCAGGAGCTGAGTTAGCCAGAACAGGAACTCGCTGTTTGAGTCCAACAGAACCCGACGGCAGAAAAGACGGAGCTGCAGCTCCTGGTCCCACCTCACCCCTGAGGACAGACCGACGAGTCAAGAAACTTGATATTTGTATTATGCCTTTTGAGATTTCCACAGGGATCAACACTAAAAGGCCCTGAGTTTGTAATAGGCTGTAAAGTCAGTCACTACCACTTTACCCCTCTGCAGTGCTACTGACTCATTCTCGGCCCTGAGGTTTTTACTTGTGCGATCAAAATTAATTTAAAAGACAGAAAGCAACCTCCAGACGCGAGAATACAAACCTGGTTTTCCGGTGATGACCGCCTCAATTCTTTGCAGCAGATTTGTGATGTCACACAGGAAGTTGAACACTCTGTGGCACTCCACCTCATCCCATCCTGCGATCAGTGTCTGTAAAGTTTTAAACAGAACAAACCACAACACACACGGATAAGTGTAAGATAAGGCTAAAAGGGTGTTTAACCACCTTTAGCTGCACCTAGTTTATGATTCCCTTTAGTTACATGTGAGTTTCAATTTTCTGTCTTTATATGAAGCACTCACCTGGAGGAAGGCTCCATAGCTGCAGAGGGCATAGCAGTCTGGTGATAAACACTGATCCACCATGAGGCAGGGAATCTGAAACACATCATCATTAGCTCAGGTTACAATCAATAGATATCATGACTGAATAAAATATCCAATATATCCTCCAATGTAAACATGCACAGTAGTCCAAAGGCCAAAAGTCTAATCTTGAAGACAGTCCGATCCATCTGTTAAATTGAATCATTTAGCCTGATGTAATTACAATTTCCTTGTTGGTGTGACTGATTTATGCAAAGTTAAGAACAGTTAAGACACAGGACCAAAACTGACAATGAAAAATTGCTGCATTAAAAAGTCTGCTAGCTGTAAGTGTGCTGTTTTCTAAAATGAAATTAAAATAGGCACTCCTCATCCAAGTGACCAGCTGGAAGAACAAAAGTTAAAAGTTGTAAATATCTGATGAAACTACATGAAACAAATATGGGGAGAATACACAAATACTGAAATATTAATAATATAAGTATATTTATTCCCATGCTTCTCCTCCTATCCTAAAATTTCTGTTTTATTTTATTCTAAGAAAAAAATATGTTATAGTTAACTTTTATTAACACAATTACACTGACTTTAAAATATTTTAATACATCACAATATTCTGTTCTTACTTGCCCTCTCACCTCTCATTTTCTTACCTGTGAAAACCTGCCAAAGATAAACTTTAATCTGTCCCTTGTTGGAAGCAACAGGGTACATCTCTTGAACAACAAACCTGAGACATTGAACACAAAAGGACATTATCAAATTTAAAAATTCTGCTCGTTCCTATCCCTTCACCTCACAGGGCAGCTTATCCCTCATACTGTGCTATCAGTTATATTCCTATCACAGATTAAAAGGGCTGTTAGTTATAAATCAGCCATATACAGACTGGTGTAGAGCTATACAAAATCAAACATTCTGCTAAATTTAAATGGTCACTTGCCCAGGTCTCTGAAGTGTCCAATAACGATTCTATCTTCGGGGCAGGCGGAGTGGTGCAAGTTTTCGACAATCATTTTATTCTTCCAGGCCAGGGTGGAGATGTAGTCCATAACGAATCTAGTGATTTCCTTGGACACCATGCTGAACACACTGATCTCCAGCACTGAAAAACACACACATCTTCACTCACTAAATACTACTAAAATAATATGTGTCTTAATGAACCAATTACAACACAATACTGAAACTGAAATTTCTCCTATGTCATATTTTGTCTGAGTTTAAGCACTAATTCAAAGAAGTTTTAAAAATCTATAGAACAGGAAAAGCATGGCTGTCTTTTGTGTAGTGTCCTAAACGTAGTGGTTACTTTGAAGAGGTAGCTACTTTTCTAAAGCAAGTCTGGTTGAATTTTAGTGTTTAGTGTTTAATGCAGTTTTAACAACACTCTAAAAGAACAACACACATGTTATTACTACATTACATTACAAAGTTAGCCAGTTATATACCTACCAGACAGTTTATCCAGGATCATGTCAATCACCTCAGAAGGGAGCCTGTGAAACAAGCTGCCACTGATGTTACACTGGCTGCGGGTCATGACGGTTCTAGCTGGACGGGATCTAGGATGACTCTTCTTGGCTTGCTTGGACTTGCATGTCAGTGTGTACTTCCTAATATTTCTGGAGGCTTTTCTCACCATTACCACCACCTCTGAATTGGCTGTAATCAAGCAGATGAGGCAAATTTGACATGAAAGTTAAAGAAACTCTCAAGCTAACCATACTTTAGACAAAACTGAAATTGAAATTTCTGTTTTTTCAGGTTTTATGTGAGTTTAAACACTAATTCAAGGACATTTTAAACATTAAGCACATATTAGAACTGGAAAAGCATAGATGCCTTGACTAAATTGTGTAAAAATGTCCTAAGCGGTTAAATTGTTTATAGTCTTAACATTACAATAAATGGTATTTATTAATGGTTTTATGTATAAACTGTTCATTTAAAAAGAAAAAAAAATCCAATTACAGTTTCACTCCTCTCAGTCTGCTGCAGGAGGAACAGCTATGATAAGTTGCTATAACTAGCTAACCATGGTAGCAAAACTGAACTCCTGACAAACTAGATTAATGTAACTTAAGCTAATTAACTTTAACTAGTAGTCACAGTGTGAGACATATTAATACCAGCTAATGTGAAAGTAACAGTATCTTACCATTTACTTATGCTAGTAATGTTGAAAGGCAGCATATATCAGGCAGCTTTTAGTTTTAAAAGTCAAGTCAGCTGCTAGCTTAGCGCTCTTTGATGAGACCGGCGACAACGGCGCGAAATAAATACCTTTAGCTCGAGTCGAGAAGGGAACCCTTGATTTGCGAAACTCTCGTGAGATTTGAAAGCGTTGTTTCCTCATTGTGCACGTTATACAAACTTATGATTATTTGCAATGCGACAACGTTGTGGTTAAAAATCTGTTTAGGTTTAAAGACACTTGGTTGAGGTTAGTTGAGGTTAACGAAAGATCATGTTTGTGGTAGAACACTCTCGCGAGATCTTTCGCGGGTCTGGGTTTCCCTTATAGACACGACGTGAGGTGACTTTACTGACAGTAGTAGATAAGACGCTCCAAAAGACAGAGTAGATAACTGCTGTCTCTCCCTTCCTTCTTCTTTGCAGGAAGAAAAGAAACGATCGTATAAGGTATCCATAAATACACATTACTGCCAGAAAGGTAAGATTAAGTATACAAAAGTAACTTTACAAAGGAATTAGCATTAACAGTGGCTATTAGAGGAGTGGAGTGAAAAAGTATTTTCCTCTGTAGTTCAGTAGACCCTACCATTATACTGTTATATAACAGAACAGACATCCCGGCCTTTTTTCTTTTTCTTCATGAGGTGTATTTTTTCACTAAAATTACTTTATGTAGATCTTTTTTTCTCAGTTATCAAATAGTAAGTTACAAATTGCTTTTGAACCATAAGAGATTTGATTTATTGTCTGTACTCAATAGACCTTTTTCACAGCAGCCATTTTGACATGAACCTTTTTAGAAAGGCCAGGTCTGAAAAAAGTAAATGCCAAGCAGCCAGACATTTACATTTTCTGTTCTGACCTGTAAAGTTAGGAAAGTTAGTTTTCACAACTGGAAAATAAACATTATGTACAAAAGTTGCACCTTTATCATCCTAGATTAGAAGTAGGCTGTTGTTTTAATTAACTTTGACTGACTGTAAAAAACCTTTAAAAGTGTTTCTGTGCTTAATAACAGATTCAACCAATGAATGGACTAATTAGCCTATGAATAAACCAATGATCTTAATAAACATTAAACAATGTGAACACCCATAAAATTAGAATGTATTTAAATAAAGTCACAATGACATGTTTAGTTTATTTTTTTCAGATTTAGAAGTTTTCAAAGGGCTGGATTAAAGTCTGTCTTAAAGGCTCTATACATGAGAGCATGCTCCTGCGTCATGCTGCTGCCCCCCTTTTGGGTGAAAACAGCCACTCTAATGCATAAAATAAGCTATTAGAAGCCCAAATCTTCTGGCCAGTTTGCTGATCAACAGTCAGCGTCGTTACACGGACAAAATGAAAGAAATAGGAGTCCTTTCAGTCTGTCCCCATCAATGTGGATGGATCTGACATACAACTACCTTACTGAATCTTCCGTTAATGTATCTCAGACCTCTGTCACTTTTTAATATATCGTTAAGACTTTATTTTACTGTTTTGGTGCTGCTGGACCAAACTCCATTCTAAAAGCAGGTGTTTTATGGTAGAGCCGTATTTTTTTTACAGTAAAAACTTAAGTTACACCATCACTAAAACTCTTTTCTGATTCACTTTGATCTACGTGCACAATCGGCATACATGTCATTTACTCAGTAGCATCATTAACAAACCTGTGATCAAGAGTTTGCCCTGACACACATGCTGACTGGCTGCTTTTATAGTGCTTGTTTTCACCCAGAGGGGATCATGGTCCTGTGACATGACACATGGCTGCTCTCATCCATGCTACACCTGCACAGGTGTTGTCAGTTATTTTATTTTTTTTATTAGTGATGAGTGTCGCTTATCCATTAGTTTTGTTGCACAGACACTTCTTACCTTTGTCTTTAGCCTACTACAGACCTTTTTCACAGCTATTTTATATAAAAAAATTCATGAAGTTTGGTGACCTCACATAACTCCCATCAACTCCAGCCAACCTCAGCCTGAGCAGAGGTCTAATCATCCAGAATGACTAAAGCATCCACACACAGGTGTGCCGGGCCTTTCGGATATTCTTGTTGTACTATATTTTGAGAATGTTGTGTATATATGTATATTTATACTGTTTAATGTTTCATACAAAAAATGTGTACAGCTCTTCAGACGTCTGAAGACATTAAAGTTGTGTTGCCCTCCAGCACCGTGCACAACAAACCAGCGATGCTCAGCTGCTAATCACAGGATTATTCTGCTTAACTAAGACTATTAAGTGTTCCACATTCAAATGGCGTCTCCCACAGGCAGACCTTGGAGAGGATCATCCCTTCACCAGAGAGCTCGCACAGTGAGCTGAATACCACACCAGGGACCCAGGGGAAGGGCCAGGCAAAAAAAACCAAAAACCCTTGTATACCAACAGGATGTCACGGTAGGTTACACTTCAGGCACAGAGGGACAGAGAGAGAAGAGCTGCAGAGAAAGCAGATGGACCTCAGAAGAACCCAGAGACCTCACCTGGCTCACAGAACAGTATGTAGAACATGACATAAACACATATACTGCATCACTATCAAGTACGGTTTTTGAGTATTGTAGTGCTTTTACTGTTTAAATACCTGCTGATTTAACCCTAATGGCAGTTAAAGCAACTACAATGAGTTTTTAACTGGTTATGAAACAGTCTAAATTTAATACTGATGCCTCTATATGACCTGACCTACAGGAACATCAGCAAGGAGGTCGGCTATTTCTGTGTCGTTGTTCTTACTGCCACTGCGGGTTGAAATCAGATTAACTGAGCCTGTGTTTACATTTTTCCAGACGATGTCACAGTGAATTACAGAGATTTTTATGATTTTTTATTTAATTAATTTGATTTTTAACATTATATCCTCTTGAGACCCAGAAGAAAAAATATTTTAGATTTTTTAAATGTTTAAGTAAGTGGGATATAAAAAATATGTCGCAAAGATTCTTTGCTCAAAAATATAAATTTTTATGTTTTATAGCATGTCCCCTTTAGTGGAATGGGTCAATATTTTCTACAAAAAGCAAATTACGAGGAATGTATTTGGCAGTGAATAGTAATAAGTTTTTATTTGCTCTGTATTTGTGTTTAATTATGTCTCATTGGAAATAAATATAAAACAAATTTTAAACAAACATTTTCAATGATAAATAGGGTTTGTACGGGTGCTGGATCTCTCTTTAATTTTAATGACGTGTTTTCAAGGTTTGAAAAGTGCTTTGATTTTGGATAAAGTGCTTGAACCTGCATGAAATTTTAATTTCATTACTTTCATTATAAATTGCTCCCTGACTGAATAGTTTTCTTTCGAGCTAAAGAAATAAAATAAGTCCGATATTTGCTCAGTCAGGTTATAGAGGATCTAATTCTACTTACAGTCAGCTGAAACATTTTAAAACATGAAACCTTGTTGTGTTTTCCTTTAATTTGACACAACTTTGGTTGCTGATGGCACAATAACAAATGATTTAATGTGATGGAGAAGTGAAATATAATATTGTATATAAATATGTAATTTACCACATCTAGAACATTCAGATTCTGATTATTTTATTGTCCATTGAATTTACATGAAATGGAAATTCGTCTTTGGCACTGGCATAAGTGCAGAACACACTCCATTACAAATACATAAAAGCTTCTGAAAAGATTGAAAATGCACCTTGAAAATTCTTGAAAAGTGCTTGAATTTGAATTTGACAATGGAAAAGGTGATTCTGTTTGGAGTAATTCAAAACTCTGCTCAGTGGCTAAATCTATGAATGTGTCTAGATGAGTCAAAACTCATGACATGAACATGTTTACATGTCATGAATGTACATTAAGAAGAAGTTCTTGGTCTTTGAGACACATGTTGCACTTTACACAAACATCTTCCTTCTGCATCCTTCTCCTCTGCACCAGTTTTTGAATGAAGCGCACACTGCAGCCAATCATTCTGCAGGTCTCCCAGAGGCCTGGTGGTCTGACCTGCACTGGATCCAGCTGTCTGTGGCAGCCAGATCAAATAAATGTAGGAAAGTCCTCTTTTTCGAGAGACTTAACATTAAATATAAGTTGATCCTGTGATCACACAGATCAAAATCTGTCCTGCCTCACTCGGTGCTCTGTTTGAAAATGACGAGAAGCAAATCCCCCCTGTCCCCTGCGAAAGACATGGGTGAAAATACACATACACTTATGAAATCTTGATATAATATAGTTAAGACTCTCATAAATTAAAAATGAAGATCAGATCAGAACAATATGCCTCTGTAAATTTGATCACTTAACTCACTTATAGCCAAAAAGCATCTTTGCTGAAATTCTTACAATTTTGAAAGACAGAAGATGTGCTCTGATGGCCACACCCACACGTTTTTAGAGGACTTTAGGACTCAAATAAACTACATGCAGGGTCTTTGAAAATAAAGAACTCAGTGTTATGTCCCCTATAGAGGATAAATATGGGTTGCCAGGTCTTAGGAGGATATTTTGTGGTGATTATGTTAGAAACAGTTCTACTTTTGTCCACAGGGGGCTCCAAAATCAACACAATATGAAAGCTCCTTGTAGTAGCTTTAATGAATATTAATGTTGTTTTCCTCCAAGTTTCTTTAAAGTTAATACACTGATTAATTTATTGTTTGTTTTCATTAATCTTTTCATTTTATTGTCTGTTAATCATTCACACAGATGCAGTGAGCTGAATTATTGAGACAAAAACAGCACATCCAGCGAGAACAATATCTCGTCTGTCTGCCTTTGCCTGGGTCTTGCCTCCGGGTCCACGGTTGACATCGGTCCTCTTTATCTGTCTGGAGCAACACGTCGGCTCTGGGACTGTCTCTCATGTCATCTCTGACAGGATGCTGCTGACAGGGATAATGGTGCTGCAGCTGACGATGATGATGATGATGATATCTAACACTGGCCAGTCACATATGTGACAGTCCTGCAGCACAGACACATATTCCTTGTCTGTTAAGGCAGCAGCAGAGACAGAAGGAGCTGGTCAGCGAGGAATCAATGCCAGTGGCCCCGTTTATCTGGAAGTGTGCCGTCTGGACACCTGTGACCATGGCTCCATAATCCTCGTGTAACCTGTTGGTGAGTATTCAAATGTGTGGAGCTTTTTACTAAATATTTAAATGTGAAAGATTGACCAATATCTCATGTGCAGAATTTTATAGTGTAGATATTTGAGCCTGACCAATATATTGGTCAATTAATGTTATCAGAGCTACATTTGTCTATATTGGTATCAGTGTATATAATGCATAATGCTACAGATGCAGCAGTAGTTTTAAAGGCAACATTTTATGAATATTAAATGCTTTTCTAAAGTTAGTTTAATATACATGATAGAAATATTTTTTTTTCTATTTGTATTTTTGTATTTATAGTTATTTAAAATTACTAACCCTTCATCGCCCATGTAGCTCAGTTGGTAGAGTGTTCGCCCCGACTGCTGTTCAACTTCCACCTGTGGCTCTCTACCCCCCTTCCTGTCACTATCAAAATAAAAAGCAAAAAAGCCCCCGAAAATAATCTTTATAAATAAATAAATAAAATAAAATTACTAACCCCGTAACGCCATCTGTATTGTACTTGATATATGAGTTTCTGAGACCTCTACAATATCAATATGATCAATACTTTCCTGAAAATCCTGTTGTGTGTAATCTGAGACATGTCTTCTGCCCTCTGGTGGATTATCAGCACACTGCAGGCAGCAGCCGGCCTGTCAGTGCAAAATCCAACATGGCTGCTTTCACGTAGTAACTCGTACCGTTTTTGACACTTTTGCTAATTTTGAAAAAGTTACGGTAAGAGTAACAGCTATATGGTTACTAATATTTCAGTGAATATTTACAACACTGAAACAATCAATGATTACTAAATATTTTCTTCTTTATTTCGTGATAAAATCATTTTGCAACTGTGTGTATCAAATATGTAACAGAGCTAATTTATCAGTTAATCCCGCAATCGTCATTCTATTCAGTTTTATGGTGCAATCTGCAGTATTCCTACCACAATCTTAAATACACTGTTAAATAAAGATTGAAATGTCATCTCAAGATACATTTAGAGAACAAATTGAGATAAATATGTTTTTATATATGAAACCTGCTCTTATTATCATCACTTGGATGTTGCAAACATTTACTTACATAATTGTTTTGTTTTTTAAACTGATTTTCACTAAAACAGTTTCTTAGCTTTCACAATCTGTATGTTTTAGTGGCAAAATAAAAAGGTTCCTGTTTGGAAAAAAAAAGAACCAAACCAACTGACACGTGCCAGTAGTTTTTTGTTTTTTGTTTTTTTCGAAAGTCTAAATTAATATGATCAGAGAACTGCATAAATGACCAAAGCATCAAATCTCATATGAACAAAATATCATGAATGTAAACAATATAGTTAGTCAGTTAGTTAGTTAGTTAGTTGGTTAGTTGGTTAGTTTGTTTGTTGGTTGATGCTATATTACTGAACAGAGCATTGTGTGGCTCCCAGTAGAAAGGAAATTAAACTTGATTTCAATATTGGCCAAACACCATATTTAACAAATGTGCTTTTCTTCTTCTAGACCGACATATCATGCAGTTTCAACTATAGGTGGTACAATACCTGATCTCAGCTGGGCACATAAGGATCTTTGCTTTTTAGATCAATTATAGACAACATAATTCTCTGTACTATTTTCATATTTTATCGTCCTGAATGTATGCCGTTTTGGTTTAATCCATATATCATCAGCCCACTGCTCTTTGTATTGAGTAAGCACAGATTCTCTGAACATACCAGTGTTTTTGTATTTTGTTAAAAGGTCCAATAAACGTGTGTCAGGCTCTACAGGGCTAAAAAAAAATATCAGTGACAGTTTACTGTATCAGTGCTCTAATATCATTTTGGACACTTTTTAGGGATCGTTGCTAAATATGTTTATGTATATTTTCTATATTCTATATAAAGACTATTGTAATGTTTTTTTGCTCCCAAATATCAGCATCAGCCCTAAAACTCCAGCACTGGTCGTTCCCTAGTAGAAACTATGCAGGCAAGTGACAGAAAGTTATGATATTGGCTTTGACATTGAATAATTTGTGGGCAAACAGATGTGAAATGAGATGCTTGTCACAGCCTTGCCTCGGTTCCTGTTGCTTACTTGTTATGCCTTCAGTGTAGTCAATCATTAAGTAAACACAATGAGGCTTGTATCTGTGATATTTTAAGAGGTCCCAACAGTGCCAGGTCTAACACTGAACAATAATCAGGCCTCATAAACAGCCTCTTGTTCTCCGAGGAAGTCAAAAACAATGGGTCTGTATGAGCACAGTTTGCTTTCAAATGTAAAGTCTGCTCATTATACGGGAGTATTTTTTATTTTTTTTCACCTAGAGAACAATTTGTTCAAAACATCGAGAAGGAACAAAAGTAAATACTTAACTATACAAGTGTCACTGTGAGTCATGAGGTTTTTTATTTTTGGCCTGAGCTTCCTGGACAATTTTTACTTCCATGTGTGGAACTGACTGTCAGGTGATCTTTGGTCCGAGATTACTTGATATAAACTTGATGTACGTGATATAATTTGGCTAATTACTCCAACATAAGTCGCTACGATCCCTTATTGTCACAGTTTGGGGCCCATCAGGTAGAAGTGCTCTGTCATCATCAGTCCCTCTCTCTCTCAAATACCCTGCAGAGCTGTGAAAAATGTTCAAAGTTAGTGGTTTATAACAGTACGCTCAGCTTGGGTGGTTTCTGTAAATGTTTAATTTCCTCTCTGTCTCCCTCTCTCCTTTCCTGAGGGGTGGCGGGGAGCTTAACAAATAGGCTGCTGTGGTTTTTGCCCTCCAGAGGAGAGCGTTGAACAGGTGAAGCTGAACGCTGCTCTCATTAGTTACAGATGCAGTCACCTGCCACTCACCAGAGACCGATGCCAGAAAGTTTCCACAGCTTTTTTCTGCCTGCAGACACTTGAGGAATGGCTCAGACTCTGTGACTGGATGTAAGCTCGGTGGAATTTACTGTACTGCCGGGGACCATGCAGATAACAGGAGGAATCCAGCCTCGTCTACAGCCTGCGGGACTGTAGTTTGCTCTGAGTGTTTCTTTTGTACGCGGTGACATTTCTGTGTGTTGATGTTACTTTTATTGGTGACACATGAGACATCCACATGCTGGTAATTGCCTCTTAGCGCGTGAATGCTCATCAGCAAACTGTAAACTTTGTACCTTGCAGTTTGAGCACCTGTCTGAGGGAGTAAACCATGGCGAGCATGGCGGTTCAGCTCCTCGGCTTCTTCTTGGGGCTGCTGGGGTTTGCAGGGACCGTGGTCGCGACTCTGCTCCCCCACTGGCGCAGCACAGCCTACGTCGGCTCCAACATCATCACAGCCACCTCCTACATGAAAGGCCTGTGGATGGAGTGTGTGTGGCACAGCACTGGCATTTACCAGTGTGAGATGTACAGATCTCTGCTGGCTCTGCCGCGCGACCTGCAGGTACTACACGTTCCACTTTTACATTTTTTTATTCAAAGCATCTTATATTATCATGAGAAGAGCCGAACCAACAAAAAATTAAGTGCATTTTACACATATTTTGAAAAATGCGTCACAATAATGTTTAATTTCAGTTAATGTCAAATTACTGATAATTTGAGTAAAAACATTGAACTTTATTTATCAAGGCAGATTCGACTTAATAGACTATGCGAGCTGACCTGATTTTCTCACCACCTACATTCTTTTTCTCACTCCACGCTGAGTCTGTTGTTGTGTCACATGTCGATGGTGTAACTCAGCAACACATCTGTTAAATGATTGGCTGTTTGAGGGTCACACGCCCCGCTATAAAAGGATATGATAGGCTGTTTATGAGCCAGGGCATATTTGTTCACGGCGCTTGTTTTGCATTTAATGCATTTAAGCGAAACTACTCTAGATTTTATTGAACAATTTTTTTGTTGTTGTTGAAGAAACGTCTATTGCCAATACTTTGATAATCAATCAGTAATATATTGAGCAAAAATGCTTAAAATTCACATATTTCAGCTTCTTAAAATGAGGATTGGGGACTTTTCTCTGTTTTATATCATTGTAAACTAAATATCTTTGGGATTTAAACTACTGGTCAAAGAAAAGAAATTGTGGTGGGACTATTATAGACATTTCATAGGCAACCAGAAAAAGATTAGACATAAGGCTTCTTTCTTTCTTTCTTTCTGTCTTAATGTTCAAACTGATAAACTTTATTGTTTTTTCATGCTCAGAAGGCTAATTTGTCATATTTACAAAAACAATAGTTTGAACAATAAATATCTTGTCTTTTTACCATATATAACTGAAAAGAAGTCAAAAATGATTTGCAAATCATTGCAGACTGTTTCTACTTGTGTTTTACAACAACTTCCCAACTTTTTTGGAACTGGGGTTGTAAATCTTAAATTCATAAGAAATGAAATTAACTCTTTCTCAGTTCAACACTGTTCACTCTGATTTTGTTGTTAATTGCTCTCTTCTGACCAAAAGGTGACAAAATCACAGGGGGCTAATGTTGCTAATGCTAACAAACATTATATTACAAAGTGATTGTTCACTACTGAAGCAACTGTGAAACTACTTTTTAGTGTTCATCATTATATTATAATTGTCACATGTGGCCACAGTCGTGACTATTCAGCAAGTTACATAAGTACATAGTCTCACTCTGAGTGTTAACTGTGGGTTATATGTGTGAGTGTGCACGTAGCTCAGGGTAAATTATTTACAATAAGACTGTTTGATTTATAAATTGCTTATAATTAGGTATTTGTACTTTTAAGCCTCAGATCTCGTTGCTTACTCGTCTTACTTTGTTTACTCCATCATCACCTGTCAGCTTCATCAGATATTTGTTAAATAAATTACTAGCATTTAACCACTGTCAGCATATCTTAATAGTCAAAAAGTTTCATTTGGTATTAATTTAACATATCAGATTACCAGATTCATACACTCAGGCTCTGGCCGTATTGTTTACCTTGACACCGCCAGCATGCACTGTTTTACACTTTACAATAAGGCTCCCTTCACCAGTTATAAATGTTAATAACTCATTAGTAAGAGCATTTAGTAATAAGCAGTAACTGAATCTTACCAAAGAGTGAGCCCACATCTATGTATTGTCTCATAACTTGTATAAATTGTTTTATAATGTTTATAAAGTGTCTACAGTTGCCTTGCCTAATTATAAACCATTTATCAATCATTTATAAGGGTCTCGTTGTAAAGTGGTACCCTGAGTTATGTAGACATTAGTGCCCCTCTTAAGTATTTTGAACAGATTTATTTATTGATATAGTAATAAACCAGTGGATTTATTGATTACCAAGTAACTGTTACATTACATAATGTAGTTTTCTGACCCTACAGGCTAGAATCAGAGACCTGTTTTAATTACAAGTGCTTGTTTCTTCTCCTCCACGTTAGGCTGCCCGGGCGCTCATGGTCCTCTCCTGCGTCACCTCAATCCTGGCCTCTGTGGTGTCTGTGTTGGGGATGAAGTGTACCCGCTTTGCCCGCGGCTCGTTGATCAAGTCTCCACTGGCGCTAAGCGGGGCGATTTGTTTCCTCTGTGCCGGCCTGCTCTGCCTGGTCACTGTGTCCTGGACCACCAACGACGTCATCATGGATTTCTACGACCCCTTCCTCCCCAGCGGGATGAAGTATGAGATCGGCCTGGCCGTGTATCTGGGCTACGCCTCGGCCTGCCTCAGCCTCACCGGAGGACTGGTGCTCTGCGGGAGCAGCAGCGGCGACAGGTCGCGGAGCCCCCTCCGTATACAGAGGAATCAGCCATCTTCACCTCCCCCTGCCTTCAACCACATATATCCTCCTGCTCCCCTCTACAAGCCCCCTGAAGCCCTGAAGGACAATCACGCTCCCTCAGTCTGCTCCCTTTCCAGCAGCGGCTACAGGCTCAATAACTACGTCTAACCTCATAACTGCAGGGCCACAGGGACCGTTTTGAACAAAAAACATACTGCGTTGAAGAAAACTGTCAACTGAGCACTTCTTCAATTTACTTTTAATATCTTTACAGGTATTTTTGCTTCCCCCATGCCTATAAAACAAGTTTAAAATGTAAATGGAAAGACTAATATGCTACATTACCGTGATCGTCCAAAAATCAGACGTCACATTTGACAAACTGCTCAGGCTTTCTTCTAACTTTGACATGACCAGATGTGACAGCCTAACAAAACCAGCGAACCAGTTCACACCTTCACCGGTTTTTAAGCAGAGCAATTGTGACCAAGGATGTTCTCAACAGAGGTTGTTGCACAATACACAATAACCTGTAGAATATGACTCGCCCACTTTGGTTCCCAAGGAGAACCTCCTTTTCAGGTGCTGAACCAGTTTATTTTTTTGGTGCAAATGCTTCAAAATTAGGTGCAGAACTGGGCCAGTTCCATGTTGGTGGAAAAGGCCCTACAGAGAACTGAGGATTGAAACATGTTGACCAACTGCTGTGAACCTACAGGACCAGAAGGTGGCAGTATTTTACAGCAAATAGTCCAAAGGGATACTCAACTTACTTCGCCTGGGGGACACTTTTGCAAAGTGACAGGAGGCCAGGAGCCAGTGAATAAATGAACATTGATACTAATGTTATTTATCAGGTAAAATCAATGAATCAGCTATTCCATTTCGAATTACCGAACTGAACTAAATGAACTTGGTGCAAGGACTGACAGATAAATATTTTACTGCATTTAATAACTGCTACTGCATTTTTGTTTTAAATGTTTTGGTAACATTTGAAAGAGTTTTTTAAAACATGAACATAGTCGGAACATCTTCCATCGTGCAATCATGGAAACATTGGAGTGACAAACCATAAAAATAAACCGCTCCCACCAGGGACAGAATAAATAGCATGATCCTGCAGCACTTGGCGCAGCTTGATCACACGAAAATCAGCCTTCTCTGTTAATAAGCAGCCTCGTTTATCCCATCATACAAAACTGGCATATCTGTTCCTTCTTCCTGGTAAAAACCCCCACAGGCCTCAATTTGAGTATCACCGGAATACAGAAATCATATTCCACATTCTGTGCTCTAACTCCCATGTTAATGATTAAGCTATTGTTCTTTGTTATAACCTACTTTCTAGTTGGGATTCACACTTCCTGAAAGCCAGTTCAATTATAATAATTTTTTTTAAAGGAAATGGATGTAATGTCTCAGTATTCAATGTTCATGCCAAAGAAAATAAAGCATAATGAATGTCTGTTTTGTAATAATTTAGACATCGATGAGTATTTTGATGTTTTGTTTTGGTTTTTGTTTTCATAAGAGAAACACAGTGGCAATTAATAACATTAACTGATAGCTGCATTCCAGTTCATGCTCAGTTACTGGACAGGCTGACCGATTAACTAGAACTGAGTCATCGTTAACAGTTTTACTTCCATTTGTGTGTTTTTTTTTCTGCCGTGGCAAGTCTGCTCTGACAGAGGCCTGCAGCAGGTGACATAGTCATCTTATTTAACCCAGGGGTGTCAAAGTCATTTTAGTTCATGTGCCACATACTGCCTAACTTGATCTCCAGCCAGATCAGTAAAACCGCTGCATAATAACCTATAACTAACGACATCTCCAGTTTTCTAGTGATAATAAGTGAAAGTACATTCTGAAAGCATTCACAATTAATGAATCAACCATTTACAAAACAGATGATGAACAGCCGGAGATGTGCAATTTCAACAACGTCTCACTTTTTCCACATTCAGTGAGTCTATTGTTATTACATGTATATTACAATTTACAGATAACAGTGGATCTACAAACACTGAAAACATTTATGAACATTTATTTAGGAACTGAACAACAATATAAGATTTTCCTTCGTGGTTTTTTATCCTCTCAAGATCTAGAAATTCTTTTAGTTTTCCGTTCTAGTAATGCTGCATCACCACACAACACCAACTAAAGTGGAAGCTAATGAGGAAGAAGGTTACATTATCCCCTGCCATACACACCGATTTACAAATAAAAAGTTTTAGCAGCGCCTTAGCACTTTTTACACTTTGAAAAATCATCCAGTTGAGCAGATACATCTCTTTAGCGGGCCAGTTCTGGCCCACAGGCCATATGTTTTGTAACCATGGTGTCAACCTAAACAAACCCTGCTGAAGTTATGAGCACCAGAGCTGCTGGTGAGGCTCTGTTCAACTTCAATTTTTAATGTACAAGGCACTTCACAGAGATTCGAGTAACTCTTAAGACAGCCACTGGATGGCGACAAAGGTCTTCTGAGACGGCAGCTCAAAGCCCTCAGTTAAAACTTTTCTTTAATTCAAAGATTACATCAGTTGTTAGATATGGTATAGCCTCGCCTAGAAGTTGATTACCTTTTATGAATGTCACTATCATACAGTCTGAGTCATTATGCCATTTTGTGAAATGAAGAATTATTACCATTGGTTGACGCTGAATAAGATGTTGTTTGTGACACTTTTTACGAGGCTTTCTTGACTGCCTGCCTAAAACTGCCTGCAACACTGTGGAACGCGTGTCTGTGGACGCGTGTGAGGCTTATTTGTTAGAAAACCCTCCAATTATGCTGCCCTCTCTGGCAGCCTGTCAGCCACACAGACACCAAATTAAGAGGACGTGTCACAATCCAAGCAAGTCACTTATTTGCAGCAGTCAGACCAGTCAACATCTTTGTTTACACCAAGCAGCTCATTTATGTTGCTGGTAAAGCCCCCAAAAATCATTCTAATAGACCTCTTTCACATCAGTCATACTGATATGAAATGTTAGGGTAAACACAGGTGTTTCCAATGATACTAATTAAGGTTTAATCCCATTTAGTGTAGCAGAGCTTTTCCAGTGAGCTAACATGCACAATAGCAGCAGCCTGACTTTGTTTGACCTGAATGGAATCTAACCTTATTGAGTATTATTGGTAACACCTGTGTTTACTCAAACATTTCATGTCTGAATTGCAGCAGTGAAATAAATGTTTTTTGTAAGATTGCTAATAGAAACAAACCATATCAACCAAATAAAACCGAGTAAAATATTTTTTAAAAACGCTACAGAGATATATGACAGCGATTATTAAAGTTGGAGGTATAATGAGGCAGAAAAGGCTTCACACCAGAGCAAGTGACAAGTAAAAGTAAGTGGAAATAAATGTGAAATGTTTCTGCTTTGGACACTTTCAATTTCAGCACCATGGACAGCGGTCTGAACGCTCCTGTGTAGTTTCCAGTTAATTGAAGACAGGCTGTATGTGGTAACAACCATTTATGAGGTATATAATGTTTATAATATAAAAATATAAAACAGAAAAACAGAATTATACTTGATGTGTTTAAAAGTTAATTGTGTCAGGTTTATTTGGATCTATTGGCAGAATGTGGCAGTATGTTTTCAACAGTGTAAAGCCCCCTGAAAATAAGAAATGTTTTGTTATTGTCACTTTAGAATGAGTTGTTTTTATCTAAAGATGGCACAGGTCCTCTTCCAAGGAAGCCGCCATGTTTCTACAGTTGCTCAGAATGGACAAACCTGTCTCCAGATTGTTTTTTTTTTTGCCCTAACAGTTCCTCTAGGATTTTGCAGACTTTTTAATAAGAAGAAAAAGAAGAGGAAGCAGACTTTTGGGGGATTGTGGCAGCTTAAAATTTCTACAAAAACTGTGATGCATGTTGCTTGTTGTTGTATGTGATCTCCTTTTGATAAGAAACTGACGCGAAATCTAATATTTTAAAGTAACTAATATTTTTTTCATGTCCGTTCACTGAGCCTCCCCTAAAATGGTTTGGAGAGTGGGGAGGCCTGCTGCTCACTTTGAACACCTCTGTCCTACAGTCTTGCAAAGGGAGGGTGAGACGAGGTGTTTGCAATCTGCAAACTCACCTCTAGATGCCACTAAATCCCACAAACTGGTCCTTTAAAACAAAATGATACTTGATGCATTCAGTTGAAAACATAAGATTTAAAGAGGACTAAAAGTGACCAAACTAATATCCTCTGAGTTGCTCCTTCCCACTGGTGGAGGTTGGGGGGACCCTGGTGCCCTCATGTTTGCAGAAACACAGCAAAGGCGCCCTCTTGACTGCCCCTCCAGATAAAATGTGACAAAGTGACTTCTCAGAAGCTCTTCCGGTGAAGAACACATAAAAAGAAAGCGGGTTGGGAGTGTTTCGCAATAAATGCATCACGACTTTCTGCATGTTATATGTTTTTCTCCCACTGGGCCCTCAGGCAACCTGAGTCCGTCACTGCTCCTTCTTCATGTTTTATGTCTATTTATACAAGTTAGTTTGGAAGTTTTGATGTTTAAATGCACAAAGTTGTGGGTGGAGTGATGTTCTTCCATGCGTAAGATGGATCATAAAATGAAAAAGTAATCCTACGCGGGGCTTACAGCCTCAACATTACCGCCGTACAGCAGGCGTTTGCAGAATCAACTCGATGCTTTAATCGCGGAGCGGAGCGGAGACCTGCGCAGGATCGTAAATCAGGCCTGAAATGTAACCTGGCAAAGTAAAGGTTTCATCCATTCTGCCGATATGATATTATGATATTGGAAAGCTTTCCCGGAGAGGTTGTGCGTCATGCCACTCTCTATTAGGTGCTATTTTCGTCCTGCCCTGGAAGACATTTATCCACCATCTACCCACCCTGACAGCACCCAATAAACCCACCACTCCCATTCATCTCCACCCCTCCACCCTCCTCCACCCTCTCTCCCTGTCCCTCGCTCTTTCCCTCTCCCTCTGTCTCTCTCTTTCCGACGAGCATTGGTGATTTAAAAAAACAACATAGGAGAATTGTGTTTCCTCGTCCAAGAGGATTACTTTGTGCTACCTTCACATTTTCAAAAAAAGGGGAAAAAATCGTCTTTTTCAAATCTTCTTGTGGAGGTCCTGCTGCTGTGATCTATTTACACCTGTTTCTCCAAAGGAAAGGTAAGTTCACGTCCTTTTCCAACATTTTCTTCTTTTACTAACATGTGTTGGCTGACTCTAACTGCATTTGACCACAGTGACAGATGTTGATTTAAAGAGAGATCAATAATGCAATACCGGCCTCCTGGAACAGTGGTGTCAGCGCAACGGGGAGCTGAAACCCACAGGTTTGATTCTAGTGATGCAGCACATCGGGCACAAATCCCAAATGCTTCTGTTTTAGGTCTCTTTTGGTCAATGGATGACAGTTTTTGACTGTGCGTCGCGTTTTGGACGCATTATTGGACTTTTACGCACGACAGAGCTACAGCAAACAAAACCATGTCGGTCCAATTTTTTGAAATCATACTGGTCTACAGAGTAAGCTGAACACCTTTTTAGAGTAAATTGAGAATTAATAGACATCGAGTGAGTAAATAAGTGGCATAATAACTAGATAAAGCGATGAATGTAATTGAAACAAGGCTGTTAAGCGCACGTAAAACATTCTCACCTGTCTTACAGAAGAGACAAGAGGAGCAGCACAAATAATTTGTGAACTGATCTTCTGATCAATACCAGTATTTCTAGTTTTGGATTGTTCTGATTCATATCTTTTGATATGATGACACATGATGGACTGCCGGTTGATCCTCTTCCTATGTGCGTCAGTTGGACACTGTAAGGTAGAGTATGGCCACTCTTCATAGCTTTTACCAAATGACTTCAAACATCAGTTTTAAACAAACATCAAATGGGAAAAAATGCTAAGTATTTTTGATTTTTTTTTCTTTTTCTTTTAGATCAAAGCGGCTTTCAACACCCGCTGGTCGACTTTGTGATAATTTATTGTGTTCTGTTCAACGAGCAGGAATGTACAAGCAGTTTTTAATATATTATTGGTTGCCTGTATTAAATGCATGTACTTTACCACACTTAAATAATCTGACATCACTGAGAAGAGGCATGAAAACTTAGTGTTTAATACAGTTTTACAGCCTGGAATGTGCGTTACAAATCCTCCTGGTGTTGCTCTCTTTAAATTGGAGTTTGATTTTTTTTTTTTTTAAATCTTAGAATGATTGATTCAGATCAATCATTCCAGTGATTGATTGAGGCTTTAACTGAAAAAAAGTAGAAAATAATCTAAAGTTCAGCAAGTGTGGATTTATATGTGTTTATATTGCTTTGGCGAACAAAGTATTTTTCTAATTGCCACTGCTGGATATTTGGAATAAGAGTGAAGATGATAAAACATGGATAAAACATGATATTTTAATCATTTTGTATTTTTAACTGAATTCTGTCTGTTTGTAATATGCATGGTTTGGTAACTTAACACATCAAACAGAGTAAAAATTAAATCTTGAAGCGTTTCAGAATTTAATAACCTCGAATATAATGTTTGAATTGTGTTTTAAAGTGTATCATTTGGTGAATAGTTTCACATGGGTGTAGTCATGTTCCGCGTAATGCGCACGGAAGCGCTGTAATTACATTGTCTGTGTTGTTAATAGACCCTATTTTAACAATGTGTTTCTCAGGATGAGATTTCTGTAAAATATTTATTGCAGATTGAAGTCAAACACAGTCCACAGAAACGCGTTTCTTCCTTTGTTTTCTTCAAAGTTTTCTCCATGAAATTCCAGTCCTCGGCGCGCAGTAGCACTTGATCTCGGCGGGAGGACGCGGACGGAAGGAAGATGGCCATCCACGCCGAAGGTCTCGTGGCTATCGTGATCTTCTATGTCCTGATTCTGTTCGTGGGGATCTGGGCCGCGTGGAAGAACAAGAATTCCGGTGTCAGCGATGGCGGAGACCGGAGCGAGAGCATCATGGTCGGGGGGAGAGACATCGGGTTGTTCGTCGGTGGATTCACAATGACCGGTGAGTTGGTTTGCAACGAGGGGTCTTTCGGTTTTTGTGTGTTGGTAAGTGTTTTTACGCAGTCTGGCAGATTTTGATTTAATATGAGGTCAGAAAAAGACCATCAGTTCCATTAACTCCGTGTTTTACGCACGGACAGCACTGCGGCCACAAATATGATTTATAGCCACACATTTCAATATTACATTCATTATACTCACTTGCACTTAAAAATGGAATAGTTGGCAGAAAAGTTTTAAGTATGTGCTGTAAATCCAAATTATCACCTAACAGAGGGGCCCGATATCATCTTTGGATGACTTCCAAAGCACTTACAGTTCTGTTTTCCCAACATCAAATAGATTCTGTTTGATCTTTGCTTAAGTCTTATCACAACTGCAAACTAAGATATTTAATTCTTTTTCATCCCGAACAGACAGCTATT
>JAJHUR010085070.1:37747-57065 GCA_027495735.1 Lutjanus campechanus | reverse complement strand
TTACTGGTTGTTCCGAGATCGAGATTTGTTCTTAAGGACAATGCAGTCTTTGCAGTTAGGGCTCTGAGAGTGCGGAATTACCTGCCCGAGGAAATTAGGGTGGCAAACTGTGTCTCAACTTTTAAATCGCTTTTAGAAAACAACTTTTTTTAAAATGGCTTTTTATTGATATTGTTTTTTTTGTCTGTGTTTTATAATGTATTTATTTTTTCTCTTTTAGGTTATTTTCTGTTCTAAATTGTAAAGCACTTCGTAACTGTGGTTTGCAAGGTACAATAGAAAATAAAGTTTAAATTATTATTATTATTATTATTATTATTATTATTAGTAGTAGTAGTAGTAGTAGTAGTAGTAGAAGTAGTAGAAGTAGTAGTAGCAGTAAAGCTATTGTTATTATTATTTGTATTATTTTTATAGTGTACATACATGCATTAATTTTAATGTGGTACCTAAGTTTATTAGATTCATGTTGCACAGTGTGGCCTGCAATAAACTTATAAGATTGCTGAAATCTCACAGTCTGTAGGGACCATTATGTCATGTACCTACAGGTTCGGTCAGCCCATTGCTGGTACTCCCCAGCAGTCATATATGTCGTTTTGGGAGTAATCGGCAATCAACCTGTTGTGTCGTTTAGGTATGATGATGTGTTGCATTTATTATACTGTCAAAGAAAAACATTGACTGAGGGTGTTTTCCTCAAGGATACTTTGTCAGTACATGCCTGTTGATGATCCCACTGTTTATTCTAATTATTGAGTCCATGACCTTTCCAGTATAGAATTGTGAGTCTCACTGCCTGGCCCCCCGTCACTATGGTGGGGATATTTATTACTGGCTCGTCTGCTCAGCCAGCAGTATTGAGCAGGTTAACTATGATCAATGAATTCTGTGCCCCGTGTTTCACATGCAGTCATTTTCACATGCATATAAGTTATGTTCAGTTTGAAGTAGAAACGACCTAATATTTTATATAATCCAGATTGCTTTACTGGCAAAAAGCAAAGAGACCTTTGATGACGAAAATGAGACAAAGTGCTTCAGCTAAAAGAAGATAAAAGCTGTGACTTGATAAAGCATGCAATATTCTTTTTTTTTTCACCAGAGTTAAATAACAAATATCCACCAGGAAACAATGTAGCATCCATTAAGTAGCTGATGGATGAACTATGAGGCATGTGTATTTGGATCCATTTTTCTTGCATAAATATGTCAGTAAATTTCCAACAGTTGCACTGGCTGCCCAAGCTTCTACTTTTCAGTCCCACTTAGGTCATGTAGTCCTCTAAATGTAACTCTGAATAACCTTTTTTGTGAAAACAATAGAACACTTCAAGTGTCTCAGTGTGGAATTTGCAGTGCAGAAAATGATGCAAACACTTAAAGTGAGACAGATCTGACCGTGGGATGACCGATTCCCTTGTGCTAAGCTCCTCCTTTAGGCACCACGAGTGGCACGGAAGTGGCATGGAGTCACTCTGTGAGGAACCATGTTGCAGCTCAATTTGGAAGGTGAACGGGTCACTGAAGCATAAAGGGCCCAAATACACATATGCTCAAGCACACAAGTGTGTATACCACGTGTTCATATAAAACATGTATAAACACGCACACAGTCACACAAATCCTACTGTGCGTGAATGTGTAACAGTCAGGATCAGGGTTGTCTGATAGAGTGAGAATGTGCCCCTTCCTGGATACAAACATGTGGACCATGAATATGAGTATTTGCAATAGCAACATAAAAAAAGATACTTCATTATAAGCACTGAGGGTTTATGCACACGTTTGTGTCAGCACTGGCTCACACAGTATGTATTTGGCCCACATCAGAAATTCAAAAGCATTTCCTAACAGCCATTAAACAGTATTAGACGGGAAACACCTTGATCCCGCCACAATTAGTGCTCTTCCAGTATAATGATGAGGTCATAAAAAGAGATGAACCTGATAACGATTACCCTAATTTGTTTCCTAAATTAATGGAGTGAAGACATGCAGCCTAAGCAACAATACAGGCGGATGTGAAAATCAAAGTGTAATCACAAAAGTCTGAAAGTACTTGGATAAGGCAGTGTCTTGATGAGGAAAAAGGAGGAGAAGAGTGTCTTTGTGATACTATTATTTTTGGTGATCCATAGCTGGGAGGCGCACATTCGAGTTTCTTTTTTTTTTCATATTGAGCTTCATGCCAGGAAAAGCAGAGGGGGAACAGATCTTTAATGTCAAAGTACAGTATCCCACCATGACATTTAGAATTTTTTTGTCTATTATTTCTCCCCATCAGGAACTTGTCACCATGAAGAAAATGTTTGTAACATGAGAAAGTGTTGGCCAGCTGCAGGCATTCGGAAACTTTGTCATTTTTTAGAAACCCCCCAAATTAATATATTTTTGGTTGGACATCCATTTGCTAATGGGAAGGAGAAAGGATTTAATTCATGCTTCAGAACCGTTTTTAAAATGAAATACAATAAATTATGTAGTATTTTGAGTCATCTTCATCCTATTGATTTTGCCATCTTGCCCATTGGCCTCGAGTTTTGGCTTTTTGCAGTTCACTCCAAATGTTCACTCAAAATGTGCCTCTTAATCCATAAAGCAACTGCATAATAAACAACCACCGTGATAGAAGTCCAAGCAGTCAGCCTGATAGGTCTCAAATTTCAATTCAGTGAGAGGGAGTCTGGCCTTCCTCTAGAAAATCACTTCAACAAGAAATATGATCTGCCAAACCGTCTCATGGTTCGATGTAATCTGTCAATCATTTCAGACCACCAGAATGCCAAATATGAGGGTACTAGCTAATCCATTCAAGTTGAAGTGGAAGACTAAGTAGATAGATCTGTTCACGTCAGTGAAGACTGGGAATGAGGCTAAAAACAGATTCCTGAACAAATGTGTTCAGTGTGTATTCAAAATGCCAACCTCATTCCAAAATCCCTCTCAAATCTCTTGTGTGGTTTTGGAGTGAAACATATTTCCTTTTATCTACAGGTGGCAGCTCAGCTATTTTTAATTAATTAAGGGCTTCTGGGTAACACAAAAACAAAAGCCAACTCAAACTATCATCATATGCTGCTGGTTTAAAGGTTCCCTCCAGACACATACACAAGTACTCTGCTGTGATTATGTATTTTTGTTTAGCATGGTTTGCCTACATAAAATGTTTTTTAAAAAAATTAAAAACTCTGCAAAGGGCCTGGAAGCACAGCTGCCCTTTCTCTCTCATTGAGAAATTCTAGATATGCCCTGGCATCCCACCCACCCCTACTGATTCAGCTTCTCTGCTGTTTTCTAATCACACGTAGAGCTGATCTTTATAATGACCTCATGAATTTACAGCTTTTCATGTGTTCCTGGATATGCAGACCCTCCCTTCCTCTGTCCCCTCCTCGCTCCTGCCTCTGTCCTGATTGTCTCTTCCTTTCTCTGTAGACATAACTGACAAATATGTGGAATAAGTACAATTTTAAAAAATATATAACCAGCACTGATATTAAAGTGGGTGGGCAGATTGTCATATTTCATTGTGTAGAAGAAAAAACAGGATGATTTAAACAGCAGGGAGGAGGCAGAGAAAGTGAACGGGGAGAAAACATGGGATGCATATTTCATCATTTATCAGAATCAGATTATCCCATAAATAATATATCATTTATATTGTTTAGAGTAGATAATCAGTGTGTTGTCATGCCAGATTTACTTGCGGAGCACAGAAAAAATACAACAGATGCCAAAACTATTGCTATGGCACACTCTGTGTTCCTTCCAACTGATTAATATAGGTGCCAAAAGGAAGCGGGAAACACTTCAGGGCGCTTCCATGCCCTGGGTCCAATGTTACGCTGATATAAAGTGCAAGTTCAAAGCGCACGGCACATTGGTTTTAAGTTATTAAAGGCATGTGCAAATCTACCCTTGCCATCTTGTGCCAGGGGCTCAGGGGTATCCTGCCTGTCCTGCCCCCTGTGCTCCAGGTGCACAGTCGGATAAACCTATCAGCTGCACACAAGTGCCTTGATTAATTCATGGGTTTGTTTTAAACCAATCAGAAAGTCAGCTCTCATCATCTTTAGGAAGCACGTGCGCCAGGAGCTCAAGTGTTGTCAAAGAAACAAAGATTTTCAAGAGAAGGGACTGATCTCCTGGTTTGAGGAGTGAAAGCACTAGACCGCGCAATAACAGCAGGGCGCCTCCAAAGCAGGCTTTTACATTAAAGCCTGCAAAAAGTAATACGATACATGAAACGTGATTGTCGTGCAGATATGTAATTGGTTATGTTTTACACTGAAACACATTTTATAATTCAGTATTATCATTATCATCATCTCCACTGGCTGAATATCCTGAATACCCTGCAGGAGAGAGGAGTTAGGAGCAGGGTGGAGAGACAGTGTGGTTGAGATGAGAGGCAAGCCGACCCAGACACAAACACTACAATTGCTCCAGCTGTCATGCTGACTGATATGTTAAAGACAATCTGACAGCTGTGATCTCATTCCATGCACTCTTTACAGGCCTATTGAGAATTATTGGGCTTTATAACTGTAATAATAATTTTGTATTTGTTATTAGCGAGAATAATTTTAGACATGTACACACAAGCTGTTTAACATAAATGAAAGGTGTTTTGTGATTGCCAATTGTGAGACACACACACGAATGCTGGTTACTTCAATATTTACGCTTTATCTCTGATAGAAAATATATTCAAAGGACATTTTACTAACTCACACTTGTGCAGATGGGCCACAGACTGGGTTTTAGGCAGTCTAAGGCACAAGTGGTTTCGACTACAATGTGCTACACATAAGATACCAAACATGCCTGGCCACGCCTTCATTTTACCTTCAATTTTAGACCTCCCACCCATGGCACACAGGCCAGGCGCAAGTTCATTTGCTATCTTGCAGGCATGGAAAAAATGAAAACTGCACCGGTGTAAGATAGCAATGTCACCTGTGCTTTGCATCAGGTATAAGATAGAACCTCCAGTGTGTTTCCACTGTCTGTCAGACCCAAACTCAGTTAAAGAGTCTGTTTGCTCACCAAAATTGACAACAAACAGAGTTATCATAATGGTAAGTGTACACCATCTTTTAGTTGTTTGTTAGCTTTTTAGATTATAGCTAGCAGTGGCTGACACAGCTAATGCTAACTCTCACTCTCCACTCTGAATCGACTCTGCGCTGGATGTCTAAGGTTTCTCAGCCTGAATTATAGCAACTGACTTTCAAATTTGTTACGCACCAAATCTAGCTTGCACAGGTTATGTTTGAATCTAAGATTTTTAGGAGGTACACAGATATCTCCTCCTCAGCAATGTGAAAACACCCCTCTAGTAACAAATTTTGCACAGATAAAAGTCAGCATAGTCAAGATCAGACATTTCAGGGGACATAAACATAAGGAAACCACATTTTGTGTGGGGATCTTTAAGATTTAAGCTACATTGGGTTGATTTTCTGTCCCACTGCATAATCTTATTAAAAGAAAACACACACACACCTTCTCTTACTTGGATGTGGAGATACATCCTAAACTGTTCATGTGAATATTGAACGTCCAGCAGTATGTAATATGGCCTTTAAGTGAATATTTCCCCATTCAATTTACACACACTTGACTTCACCGCAGTTTCTAACATGACCTTAGATGTCATCACAGCGCCAGACACATGTGCTTAAGAACATACAGAATATACACACACACCCACGCATGCCTGCACATATGCACACACATACACACACACACACACACACAGCAGGACATACATATTAATGAGAGATCAACCTCATCTTCTGCTTTCCCCCACTAAGCTTTTGCCCTTTTCTCATGTACAGCAAAGGACAGAGACTTGCCATGCATGAGCACACACTAACACACACACACACACACACACACACACACACACACACACACACACACACACACACACACACACACACGAAGCACGCTAACAGTCACAAAACTGCAGCATTGTTGTTCTCCTTCTGCCCACTTTATTCACACACAAGCTGCCAGCGACAGCAACAAATGGCAGTGAAGGCTGAAGAGTGCCCCCTGCTGTTTCACTGAGACCGAGGTCGCTCCACCTGGTCTTGGTCATTCCACTGCTCTGTCTCTCTATTAGCAGAGGCTTACTTGGAGGTGGAGGGAGGTCGATATCATACCGCAGCTGCCAGAGTAATAAAACCACAGGCAACCCCGACAGAGCGAGAGCGGGAGTGGGAGCGCAAGACAAGGCTGGCAAAGTAGGTAGGTGGATTTAGGCAATGGCCAGAAGAAGAAGGAGTGAGGGCAGAGACACTCCGAGAGAGAGGCCAGATAAAGTAAAGAAAGAAGAAGCGCACAGGTAATTCCATGAAAGAGGTGAAGTCTCGGGGGAGTTGAGAGTCGTGCTGAGAAACTTGGCAAGAGAGAAGGGGATCTGTGGGAGAAGATGGAGAGGTGGAGGGTGTGGAGAGGAGGGGGGAATCAGTGGAGGAAAAAGGTTCGAGTACAGAGCCCACAAGTGCCAGCTTCTTCTCAGCACAGTTTCTGACACCTACGAATCTATGGGATAAATAATTTACATTTGTTTAAAATGAATTAGGTCAAAAATATTAAGTGCAAGCCATGTTTTTGAACATTTTGATATTGTGATAAATACCAGTGCTTTCAGATGCATTTCAAAACCAACAACTTCCCTCCAAGTTTGGGCTGGTTGATATGACCTATGAATAATATATCAAGAGTTTTAGGTTATTGCATGATAAGCGATATATATCTCGATGTACACATTGTCTCTAAAATAACATCCATAATTTCTCAGATATTGTAAATATATGTTGATCTTATACTAGTGCTGGTCAATATGAACAAATATCAGATATCAATATTGTGACAGACTGAGAGATTTTTGATAAATAATTGTAAGTAATGTAGATATTAGAGCCAGACAAATGTATCTGTTGGCCAATAATAATTTTTCTTAATCCAAGTTCTTCAGTTCTTCTTTCTTTTTCTTTTTCTTTTTTAATTTATAGTTAGGGTTAGGGTTAGGTTAGTTATCTATGATCACTAAATATACCAATGAAAGTTTACTGTTCAAGTACTGTGATGTCTTTTTGGATTTCACACATATATATGTATTAATAAAGTAATAAAGTCTTTTTTACTCCCTTATATTGGTATTTGTAGATATAATGACTAAGTGGGTAGAGGCAAATAACAGTCTTGTACATTCAGAAAATTACAACTTTACTGTAATGCAGCCTTTAAAACCAGGAAAAGACAAGGCGTATGCCAAATGACAATATAACGATATCCAAAATCTAGACAATATCTTTATTCATGTCACAATATCGATAGTCCTACTCCCAGTTTAAATTGTTTAGTTAATATTTTCACATGTTTTAAGTATGAGTCTTAGCTCATTAACTGTGGTAACTTTTGCTGAGCTCAGACAACAAAGTTTAACTCCTAATTAGATTGGAATTAGCACAACAGTCCATTAGTAAAGGGCAGAGAACATTTAATGTGTTTCTGTGCAACAGTATGACAAGAGAGGCTCGCACAAAACCCTATTTAGACTTATACAAACATTAAAATCAAAAGCAAGAAGGAATATGAAGGTCCAACCCGTCCCACTCATCTGAACCCATTTCACCCAAACTGGCAGTGTCCTGATAGTCCTGACATTGGGCATTATCTTGTTCTAAATCAGTTGTGTTATTGGGCTTTTTTCTCTGTCAGATGTTATGTAAAAGGGGTCACTGGTAATGGCAAAACCACCAAACTCTTGCAACAGTTTCCAGTAAAAAAAAAAAAAAAGTTCTGATAAATCCACTGAATGTTACCCGCCCAGCTCCTAGTGGCAGCAGGTGAACATAATGAAACAACAGCAGCTAAAAACAAAGACAGTGGTGGGTAATGTCAAACATTTAAAAGTAACTTGTTAAATTACAAGATGACTGCCATCGTAAAGTAACTTGTTATGTTTCAGCGTTACCTACTGAGAAAAGCAACTTGTTGGAGTACTTGTACTTGCACCTGTTGGTTATATTGTCTTGACAATCTGACAGTGAACTGGGCAGAAGCATCTTACACAGCTGAAAACAATATGTTTCAACATGAACCAGTAAGCTTCCCAAAATATATGCCTACATACAAACTGTAAAAGTTCGCTGGCTTTTCAAATCTCATATACTCACACAACCAGTGTTCTTTGTAGTTTACTCTGTGCAGAGGTTTTTCAAAATGCGTCAGATGTTCAGTTCCTCTGATGGGACTTCCAAAGCTAAAAATCGTCTCCACAGGTGCACTGGATGGTGTTGGATGGCTCGATGAAAGTTTTGATCACAGGGAATTTGTTACATAGTCATCTCGAGACCCGACTCGAGATACTCCGTGATTTGAATGTCTGCAGAGACCATGAGCGTAGGCTGTCTGTCCTCTGTGTCAAATGAAAAACGTCAAACAAAGGGAAAGAACAGGCATGCTGTCTTAAGTATATGACAGGTGCCGATCCAAAAAACTCAAACATGGACATGAAATCAACAGCACTCACTGATTCTGACTCACTGATTTAATTCTCTTATTGCAGCACAGCAGAAGAACAACCAACGCATTTTTATCATAATCAGAGAAGTGACGCCACTTCTCTGATTATTGTAAGAATGTAATATGATTTTCTTTCTGTGCTCTTATTGCTATTTATCGGGTCAATATCTGCTTGTTGATGTTTTTATTTCTATGATCAGTAGCAGCTGTTTGTGAATCACTGGAAAGGTCCTGGCTTATGCTTAATAATGGTTACACCCACAAATGACACAATAACACTGAGGAGCAGAGAGGACTGATACGCGTCCATTGTTCAGCTGCCATGCTGCAACAGTGGTAATAACAGTGGTTGGAGTGGATGGCAGGCTTACAAAATTTAGGACTGTGACATCACAGTCCATGGATCACATCAGGATTCCTGCAACAGAAGCACTTTGTTTAAGCTGAGGTTAGGCATCAAAAGTGGGAAAGTTCATGATTTTAGTCACTGCTGACTTTAGAATAATGCTGTATATGCTGCAAAGTCTATTGCAAGATCTATCTAACAACGTTTCCTCATTATGTTTCCTTTTGCTATTGCAGAGTAGTTTTATTTAATTTCTCTGAGACAGGGAAGCCTTTTGAGGTGTGAATAGGTCTATAATGATCTTTAACTCAGCATTAATAACATTAATAATGGCTGGTTTCCCTTTATGTGTTACAGAACACTAATATAGTGCATGATACTGGCATGCCTAACTGGGAAACTTAAATAGAAGCCATAATTAATCTTATCAGTTACACCTGTTCCTTTCCTGATATGTTAAAAGAGGCCTTTGATGACATCAGTGAAATAAGTCTATTCCTTCCTAAATCCCTTCCGCATTATTCCATCTTCCATAATTAGCCATCTTCATTAAACCAATAATGGAGCGGCAATAGAAAAAATAAAAACCAAATCAAGCAATCAAACCCCAATTAGTTCTGATGAAGATGGTAACGGGGGGAGGGAGTGGGAAGGAGTACAGAAGACAGTGGAGGATCGGAATACGAAACAGAAGGTGGGTGATGAGATAGTAGCACCTCAGGACAACATCAGCCAATATCTGAGCAATAGAAAGTCACAGAGCTGGAAAGAAAAGGAGGCGTACGTACAGTCGTAACTATCAAAGATCAATGAGAAGGCTTGAAGGGCAGCCTGGAGCCCTGCGGGGTAATTGCAGGGGATCAGGGAGGTTATCATCTCAGGTCTCCCCCTCTCCAACCAACTTCTTTTCTGCTGATGGATGGGGGACTTCTCTGCTAGCCAATGGACAACAGAGCCATCGAGATTAATCCTGCAATAAAAGGACCATTACTCCTCATTGGCATGAAGAGAGGTCCATTCGTTACGGCAAATGGTTTTTTGTATGACTGTGTGAGACTAAGCTCCACAATTAGGAGACCTGGATTCATATGTCATCATCAGGCCCAGAACTGCGGAGATTGAGACAGAGCTGCTGATGATAGGCAGGGATTGCAGGAAAAAAAAAAAGAAGGGGAGAACTGATTGACAGAGCAGGAGGGTAGAAGAGCAGAAAGATAGCAAATCAGCCATGTTGAAGGGGTTTTAAAAAATGGGGGGAAACTAGAGGGAAAATGAGGGAGGAGAGGTTTTAAAGCGAGAGCAGAAAGAGATGGCAGGCTGGATAGTTGACTGGTTGACAGGGGGCCCGCAGTGTAGACACCTCAGTAGACTGCTCTTAAATGGCTGTCTGTCAGAACAGCAATGGCCGCCCTCTGTTCCACTCCTTTAAATGAGCTCGTTATGGTTCAGGCCATTACGGAGTGGACTCTCTGTTTGGAGGAAGCCGAGATGTCATTAGACATAGTGAGAGTGAGGTGGTAAAAGGAACAACGGGAGAGACGGAGAAAAAGGAGGAACTGAGGGGCGCGCGGGGAGGGAGTGAGAGTGACAGAAGCAGAGACGGAAAGGCAGAGACGAAGGAGGATTAAACTAACCGAAATGAGACTGAGAAGAAGAGAGGTAGGGTTTGTAATGAGGGAAAATGTGCAGGATGAAAGAAGAAGAAGGAAAGGAATTGAGGGTTCAATTTACATAAAGCGACTATAAACTTTCACAGCTTCTGTATTCTGTGTGAAGTAACTTGGATATTGTGTTACCGGGGAAAGCTTTCCAGACTGAAAGAAAAACGCTTAGTATTCAAGTGGCTTTGGCTGTTATCTCAGTGCATACCAGCTTGTACCATTCAGCCCACAGATACAATATGCAAGCCCAAAGTCAAATACAACAATATGGCACATGCTACATATTATAACAACCTATCTATTAATGTTTTTTTTTTTTCGCATGTATGTGTGAGCAGACCTGGACTGCAGCTAATGATTGTTTTGTTTCTAGTTGGTTAGTTGTTCAATCTTTGAAATGACAAATAAAATGAGAAAAAGCATGCTCAAGGTGACCCTTTCAAATTGCTTATTTTCTTCACCAACACAACACAACACAAAACAGAAGTTTTTACAATACAATCATAGAAATAGAGCAAATAAATCATATTTGAGAAGCAGGAATGAGTTTAGTCTTTTAGTGACTTCATGAAAGCACTCAGGAGATTTCTTGTTAAAAAATAAAAGTTATGTTTTATACTAGGTTTGGGCGATGTCTACCAAATTAGCATATGACAATGACAGCGTTTATAGTGAAACATCACAATGGACAATATTTTTATTTTACCATTGTTCAACAACCCTGCTGAGTGTCCAACATACTGTACATCTTCATGCTGGTATTAAAAGGGTTTCCGTAACTTAATTGTCCTCAGCCTCTGAAGCTAAAGTTAGCCAGATAGATATACTACGGAAGCAAAGCTAAGAAAACAATAGTGCAATTACAAAAATGGCCCACAGAAAAGAAACTGCTCACACCTATTTAACAGAACATCTTACCTAACTGAACAACAAGAAAATAATAAATGGGACATGGAGATATAATGTTCGTGCAATGACCAGCAGCATGACAATGTTATGGTTGATGCTAGAGAGCTCATTGGTCGATGACTGTCAGCTATTGTCGTCCATTGGACCAACCCTATTTTACACTCAGCATTAACTCTCCAAAATGCATGTCTATCTTTGAGCTCTAACAAATATGTTGAACAGATATTGCTCCTCATAAAATCAGATTTTGTAAGTACTTTGTATTCAACATTGTTTACATCCATATTTTCCAGCTTGTAGTGCTCTTCTTCCCCGCCTTTTTTTTGACACATTGCTACATATCATGAAATGTCACTCGTACCTATAGATCAGTGTAATAATGTGAAACCATTGATGGGAGTGTGCACCACATCCAGAACAAGCAAAGTAGAGACCATCTTGTCTGTCAATATACTGACCTTATTGTTGTGCTACACTGGAGTGTACAAATAAAAACAAAAAACAAAAAAAAAACCCATAAAGCTACAATATATACCATATTGTATTGTTTATCTTGTTGTTTTCTTAAAATAGTTTCAGGGACATGAAAGATGTTGGGGGCATGCTGCACTTCATCCTTTGCTAAGAGAACATTTCTTATTAGACAGCAATGAGTTCTTTAGCAGCTTCCAAACTTATGCTAGCAAAAGTGCAGCGAACAACTGCCTATGGTTGTGTCTCCTTCATGTAAGACTTTTGTGGCTGAAGGACATTTTCCTCACTTTTCTTCCACACAGCATATATTTGCATTCTAATACATCACTTCATTTAACCAAATTTTGGGAGACCAAGATTTGAGCATGCAAGCTCAGGGCTCTTTACCCCTGAGGTCCACACAGACACACAAACACACACACACACACACACACACACAAACACACACACACAGTTCTGTACGGACAAATGTGCCAATGCAGAAAAACAGACATGCAAACAAACAGACCTTTACGGGTGGTTAGACAGTGAGCCAACTAAATGTCAGATTGGCAGATGCTCCATCTCAGTGTCTGGCTCCTTTGATTTTCATCTGTTTACCCTATCTCACAAATACAGAACATGCCCAAATCAATTATGATTCAGCCAAATGTCACACACAGGTGAAATGCTTAATGACACTTGGCTTAATGATAGTTTGTTTTGTATCAGATTGATTATGAATGTTTAACAATCATTCTGCTAATGTTTATCAAAGATTCAAATCTGAATTTAGAGGAAACAGAGATTTCAAATAATACAATATTAGATCACACTTTATTTTACAGTACACTGATACTGTAAAATATAACAAGCTTAATTAGATGAAGACTAGAAATAATGTATTCTTTATTAGGCAGTATTAGATCCTTTGTTAGACCCTTATTAGACTTAATAAGAGGGTAATTATAATACAACACTAAAGTAAAATCACATAGCTGCTACTTCATCTGCTAATAATGTGTCCTTAATTACCCTCTAATAAAGTTGAATAAATGAATAACTGTGGAAAATAGTACACTTTATTTCACAGTGCAGTTCTGTTGTAATATATCCATAATTCCCCTCTAAGAAAGTCTAAAAAGAGTCTAGTAAATGATCTAATACTGACTAATAAGAACATATTATTTCTAGTTTTTGTCTAATTTGATATAAAGTACAGCTTGTTGTCTAGTGTACTATAAAATAAAGTGGGACCAATATTATTAGTTATTCAAGTTAAGTAACTTCCTATTGAATTTCTTCTAAGTAAATAAAGTCCTGTATATTAAATGCCTGGCTAAAAGACTGACAGTTTCGACTGTTGGGGAAATTTAACCATGAGTTTGCCTACTGGGCAGAATCCAGTTTTAGTATATCTGCAATGAAAAATGAAACTCTGTTTTGATGGCATGTCTTAAATAATTCTACATGGCTGGTTTTGATTCCCATGAAACAACCACTTCTCCTACAACTGGAAGCTTTAGATAGACCAGTTTTGAGTGAAGATGAAACTGCATTAATGAAATCCTGTAACTGACCCAATCTGAAAGTCTAGGAGAGATGTTACCTTAGCTTTTGCTGATATTTCTCATCAAATTACTGTCCAGGATCTGCTCAGGAAACTGTGATTAGTTTTGTCTGAAGGCTGCTTGGTTTACTAATCTGAAATAACATAATGATTAGCTCTGATAAATGATGATGATACCAGTAGCTTATGACGACCCATGCAACTTTTTATTAGCCCCACCTTCATGGTCTGTTTACCGCTCGCTTTACAGATAACACTGCTGTGTTTGTGTGTGCTGATAATGTTTTGAGCTACCGCTGTCAAACTAGAGTCCCTGGACTGATAAAGAGTTGGTGCATATCTAGTAATGAATTCTCATCTCTAGAGGGACTCATAATTAGCAAATGTTCAGTGAAGCAGGGAGGTTATTTCTCAGTTTCTCTCTTCTCTGCTGCCGCCATCTCACCAGAGCAAAACTTCAAATAAGTAGCATATATTCCACTCTGTCTTGGTATATATGTGCAAAGCAGCAGCAGCATAGCCTCACTGCCCCTCCCACCTTCTCCCCTGCACTTCAACTGTATTTAAAGAAACTGACTCAATGTAGGAGCCACAGCCAACATCAAGGACATAGTTTAAAGTTTGAATACACAGTATTGAGTGCTAATTATTTTTATTGTTATTTATTTTTAATATCACAGTACCACTCCTACTAAATGTTGGGACCACAAAACAAAACAAAAAAAAAAGCAACACAGCAAAAACCAACTCATGTCTATAGACAAATGATACACTTTAGCAACAATTTTGCCGGCAGTCCCTTAGGCCATAACTCCAACCTGCTCCCCAAACATCTGCTGTACCCCCACTGCTCAGCAGATCAAGATCTATGGGTTCTCACAGGCTGTGCTACTAGGACGATGTGACTTTATGGGCCACAGGGGTGGAAGTGGCTGTGCTGCGAGTGCATATTTGTCACTCCACCAACAGAGTCTGCTGTTAGAGGTCACTTATAGACAGTGGTTCTTTATTTATCTTATGCCAGGGATAAAGACAACCATGTACCACAGATGACATAATATAGTACAGGTCTGATTCATGACCAAACGTAGCCATAGCCAACATTGTTAAGTGTGGTTAGAAAGACAACGTACTTTCAGACTGTCCTGACACATTGTATGAATGTAATGTTGTGTCCTGTGCCTTACTATAGCTAACTATTAAAAACTGACATAAAACAGCTTCCTTTTATTACTATCGAAAATACAACTAGCAATGATTTAGCCTTTAAAATAGTTGTCGTCAGTTTTGCTTTCAATAGCCCAACACGATTAACCAGTAACTAAAAGGTTCATTTTTAATAGATAAATGCAAAATGATGTGACATACAAGGGGTGCCTATTATTCACATGTCTCCAGTGCACTAGCCAGCTTCTTGGTGAGATTGTCAGACAACCTCCAGCGGACGGTGAGGCTGAACTACTACACGTTTATTGTGTCTGCAGCTGTCCATCTACACCTCAGTTTGGGAGTATATTGACAAAGACGGCAGACAAAAAGAGTCTGAGTGAGCACGCTGAACTGTGTCTGTCAGTCAGCACTGATGAAGTAACATCAACGTGATGAAGCTTTCGTTTGTGAGAGTGAACAGTCTGTGGTCAGAGCTAGCTTGTCTGCCCTGTGCAGCTTGACTTTTAGTTCATTCTTGTTCTCCTCAAAGCGTTTTAAAATGTGTTTCATAAAGGTAGCTCTCAATGGTATATAATAAACTTGGGCTCAAGATACCAAACTAAAGTGATCTCTTTGAATCCTTCGCCCTCTACCACACTGATTAACAGCATAACACACTTTCTCCCCTTGGACATGGCAGCCAGATGCTTTATCTTAATGTGGTATAGCATAGTGCTAGTACTGTTTCTAAAGTGAGGAGTAGCATCACAGAATTTGCATTTGATTGCTGGAGAAAATTTTCCCACACTGAGCTTCATTTTTTTTACATCAGACTGCCAGCTAACAAAGCTGTTAGCAGTGTGTGAAAATGCAAATTAACTTATAAACTGATGTGTGCAACGGGTCAAAAAATATTCTTGGTTAAATGTTGACATTCCTGGCTAGAACAAGTATTGTCTGTACACTCAAAGACTGCATCAACACTCATGGAATGTCTCTTGTCCAATCAAATTACTTGGTTGGAAATGTTTAACAGAGTACAGCATCACTGAAATCTTTAACTACATGTATCACTCTGCTTTACTGGTGTTCTAATAAGATCACTGTTACACACTTTTTAATCTGACAAAATACATGGTGTAGGGTACAAAAATAGCAGTTTTATCAGCCTTTGACCCATCAGGGAAAATACCTGTGCTTACACACGTTATGGGTACAAAATGATGGTCTATACAGGGCTTAAACGGATAAATTATAAGATTGTTCCTGGAACAGTTTTCATGATCAGCAGATTCATTTATTTGTAGTTTAGCTTTTTAAATCAGATAAAATGACATACTTGCTATCATTAAATCCACCACTAACAAACCAGACCACACATTCAGTGTCTTCAGAAGTTTGTGCTGAATGCAGTCTAGAGGCAGTTTGATCAGTCCCTTGGGACAACTAAGCTGGGGCGCTCTAACGTAACGTGTACACCCACACAAAGTTGCTAGCTACCTCACATTAGCATGCAGGAAAATGTTTGTGTTGTTTGGCAACAGTCCAGTTAAGTGGCAAAACTATTTGTGTTGGTGGAGCCAAAGAATAATTAAACAAAGAAAAAAATCATAATCACTTGTCCCTTATTACTGGTAACTAATAAATGGTGCCTTTAGAACTGTTTTTTTTTTTTAAAGCAATGACACACTTGAGGTCGTGCTGTTCAGCACTTGGCCTGCAGCCTCATGCCTACAATCTAATCACAGCCACACTGATATTCAGTACAACACCACTTCCTCTCATATGATATTGTTTTAATATAACATGTATGTCTTGAACACGGTTGAGCTGAATTCTTTATTACAATTAAGATGGAAAAACACAAACTATAAGTGTGCCCTCTACTGGTGTAAATATAATTCTTAAAACCTATTTAGGAACAAGACGTGACAATCCAAAAATACAAAAGTTTGATTTGTCTTAACAGCACCAAGTAAGTGCACATAAAGATTTTGAGTTTCTTGGTGATGGTAGATACAGTATCTATTGAAGGCACTTGGCTTGTGTCCACTGAGACCACCCTCTCAAGAAAGACTTGTAGACAGAGTTGTTTTATGGGCCTACAGCTGAAAGGGTTATAGATGTACTAGCTTGTTGCTTTTGAAGTTTGCCTTTTTCCAAAGGAGAGCCCCCCCTCTGAGGGAGTAATACTTGGGGACAGTGTTACTTTATAGGATCTATGATGTATGGCTGTGGGAACCGGCTTCTCTCCACAGAGCTCCCTGTGTTCTTAGATGTGGCGTGTGGGCTGCCACATACTGTGACAGACTATGATCATATTTCATGATGAAGAAAAAAGAACACACAGCACAGTATCGATCTATTAGCTTATGGCCTGGTGAAATGGAAGTTCCAATACAGTGGCTATCTTTATAGTTTGGGTTTGTGCTCCTCTCTGATGTCTCAAGGAGGAGACCTTTCGTATCACCTAGTGGTCCCACCTTCCTCCGTCTCTTTTTCTCTGTCCTCTGATCTTGTTGTATCACTATCTACAACATTCTTTCCACCTCCCCCTTTCTGTCTTGGAATACTATATTTATTTATGGCTCTTCTTTTCCATATAGATGTTCACAAGATACAAACACGTATCTTGTTCTGTCCAGCAGTAGAGTTCAGAGTCTTTCTTCAAGAAACTAAAGATGAAAATTATTTGATGTTTTGGATAAAAACACTACTGAACTTCTCAAGAAAACTATGCAAAAATCATACAATTTTACAGACACCATGCTGCATGTTTATATTTGGTTCATTGAGTTTCATACTTTGCAACTACAAATAATGTAGGGTTTGAGAACTAAGTTTTAGTAATCTGACCACTCATCCATAAATAAATGATGCTTTTACCCAATGAAGGAGAAGAGTAATTAAAGGAAAGATACAAATTTACTAGTGACTCAAGTTGGTTGTCAGGAGTTTTCTGCTACAGGTGTAGTATGTGATTACAGTAATCAAATAGCCACATTACTGCCATATATAAAATGAAAGTAGAATAAAAAATGTGGTCCAGTTCTTCTATGCTGTATATCTTCATTTCTAAAATTATGTTTAAAAGTTTCATTCAGTTAGATTTGACTGTTTTACATACAAACATAATTGCTGATAATTTGGGAACGAAGCAGTTGCTTGCTTAATTGTCATTTTGCGACAAACTTTTCGTTTCTGGAACCACGACTGTAAAATCTAACCTAATCTAACAGTCTCTACCACATCATGCTGGTGATACCACATGTCTACCTGTGTTGTAATTAAAAATGCAGAGCACCAGGAGACACTTTGGTGAGACTCATTAAAAAGAAGATGACATGCACAGCCGTTCTCCTCGGTTACCTGGTGTTTTGGACACTGGGGGAGGACTGGCAGGCATGGAAGTTCCTGAGGGAGTTACTAGTAAAGAAAAGAGTTTTAATGGGTCCATTGTGCTGTGTGGACTGTTTTCAGTGTGTCAGTATCCAACAACCCTGTTGATTTGCAATAGAAACTTTGTAGAATAATTAATCCAAATGACAACTTTTATGTGAACATAGGCACCAAAGGTTCTGAGGTTTTTTTGCAAGTCTGGTGCCTGTTGCTGAGGCTTGACAGTACGCAACATGACTCCAGTTAGAGACTGCAGATATCTGCTGACTTAGGGTGGCTGGAAAGAGACTCACCAGAGTAAATGAAAGGCTGTCAGTATAGGCTACCAACTGTGACTTATAGAGCTTGTAAGACTCATTTCTGCGCAATCACATACTGCATCGGCTGGTCAAAAACATGTTCAATAAAAGTGAGAAGAAACATCAATAAAGGGTTTGTGTGATTTTAAAGAGATTTATATGAATGTGCCGTCATCAAATAAAGTAACCAAGATAATATGGAGCACAAGTGCACTGAGCTGTCAACCTGCTCAGAGCAGGCAAGCATTGGACCACACAAGATGCCCTCATTCTGTGAACCAGGACTGCAGTGCGCTGTTGGATTGGCATTGCCACACTCTTGACTGCGCCTCTTCTCCCACTGGGATGCACTGCGAGTCAACAAGATACCAAACTGGCGCAGTCAAGGAAATAACCTCTGTGCACCCCAGGAAAATACAAGTGTTCATTGTGCAGTTCCGTGCCCTGTGCAAGCACAAAAGTGGTGCCCCACAAGTTTGAAAAAGAATAAAAGAGAAAATTGAGCTCATCTCCTCATCTTTGCTCAGCCACGTGAATGCCAAGTTTTGACAAGAAATAATAATGTGTGGAAAAAAGCAGATGATATTTTAGGTTCTGGGGAATCGGTTTTGATTCTTTCTTTTAAAACTGTCTATCATTTGTCTGACAATGTTTTTGAAGGATGATGGATAATTGGTGGAACACTCTTAATGTGAGACACAAAATATACACCAGCCGCAATGCTCATCAATATGTTGACGTTCCAACCAATGAGCACTCAGCTGTCATTGCTAAAGTGTCGGATCACACCCATCTTCGAGCTCAGCCTCCATTTTGATCTCCACTACACATCTTTTCCGCTACAGTAGGTGTTTCCAGGACCACATTTTGCCATGATGACACAAAGTTTCACAAGGGAAAATTTTTACCCAATGTCTTAGAGTGAATGGGAATGTTGGGATACAGTGATCTGTGACTTAAAATGAATGTTGGCCTGGGACATAAA
>JAJHUR010085070.1:24031-37727 GCA_027495735.1 Lutjanus campechanus | reverse complement strand
GGGGGGGGGGGGGGGGGGGGTAGTGCAAATATCTCCTTCCTTACTTCCTACCTCCTACTTCTCGTGCCCTTGCTCGGACCACTGGACCACGTTTGCGATGCTATCACATTGACAATATCTGTCCACAAACATATAAAGACCTTTAAAAGTGCGAAGAAATGCGTAAGTTGTACAAACTACGTTCCGCCACAGTAGGTATCTCCAAGACCACATTTTGCCATGATGACACGACACACACACACTCACAAGGTGAAAACAATATCAGCCACACACTGGTAATTATGAGATTACCAACCTGTTTTACCTGCACTGAACCAAGTTTTTACAAGGCTGCTGGGTGGTGTCTACATACCCTTGTTCGTGTATGTTGCTGGGGTCACACCAGTTTGTTGCTATATGGTTGCTATGGTGTTCTAGCAAGATGTTGTGAAGTGGCTGCTATTCCCTGTTGTTGCTAGGCTGCTGGACACTGGGACTGGGCCAGTATTTGTGTGTTCAGCACCATGGAGAGCGACAGCAGGAGTAGCAGTTGATTGAAAAAGTGGCAAAGAAACAATATTATCAAGATGCCCTTGAAGATCTTTTTTAAAAATTATAATTAGTCTTCTTTATTGTAGTCATAACAGCTTGTTTCACATTTGAACTTTGAAAAATGCATAAATACAAAACATCTACATTATTCCAGACCTCCAGTATCAGTCCAAATGTGTCACAATGTGCAGTATGATTCATTGCTATTGATCCTGACTGTGTGAAGCAAGCAGGAGCACACAGGAGACAGGTTTTCCCATTGTTTGCTGGGGGTGTGTGAACTGGGCCATAGCAGCAGGGTGCTTCCTTTCATCCACACCTTATCTCTCTTTTTCTCTCCCTCTGTCCCTCTTGTCATTCCCTCTTTTTCCACACAAATATGGTCTTTGTCACCCTTCAGTCTGTTTCCCTCAATGCATGCCTGTCTCTTTCAGTTTCTCTCAATTACCTCTCTGTTTCTCGATCTCTTTCACTGTCTTCTTGCTCATTCTTATCCTGTTGCTTTCTTTCGTCGCCGCCTTCGTCCACGTACTCCTCCACTGTGTTCTTTAATTTCCTGTGCATGAAAGATTCATCTGCCTGCTTTAATAATAAATAAGGAGGCACAGTTGAAAAGTGCAGAAGGCACCCTTGACTATAGTGGTGAGGATCCAAAAGACAAGGGAGAGTAATTTTCCTGCTCTATCTGTCCCCCCTTCCCTCCATCCATCCCCTCTATTAATCTTTCTTCCTTTGTCACTCCGTCTCTTTCTTCTCTGCTGTCCCAAAGCATCCTGAATGAGACCCTCTGGATAAAGACAAGGCACCAAATCACAGTAGATGGCAAGAGATCTTAGTTATCCACAGTATACTGATTTGGTGAGTCACTTACTCAAACACTCACGATGTTCTAATGCTGACATTTTGTTTTTTTATTTGTAACCCAAATGAAAAAGTTAACTTTCTTCTCATGGCTCAAATACACGTACTGTAAAGTGAGACTGTGGCACAAAGTCCAAGCTGCAGAAGATGGACTAAACTGAAAGAAAATTTGGGGTAGAAGAATCAAACTGTAGCTGGACATTGACTGTATAAAGAATTTTACTTAAAGCTATAAGTTGTAACATTTCCACATTAAATTGTTGAGTTGTGTGGTTACATTATCCCAAATGTTTCCAACAATGTTCAAATGCAGAGGAATCCATAATTTATTCAAGGCAATTGTATGTTTCCTGCTAGCCGTACCTAGCTATTTGCTATTTGCTATGACTTATGGGAAAACCCAGCTTTGCTCTCTAGGACTTCCACAACACTTCTAATTGCTAGATATCAGCTGTGCATCAATATCATTATATAAGCTCATGCTAAACTGCATTGCTGGCTTTAATTTGTATAACAGAGGTTTTCAAAGTAGCTGGTAGGCCTCCCAGGAGGGCTCGGGGGAGGCTCAGTGAAGTGAAGTGAAAAAATATTACAATAGTTATTACATAGGCTAACAAAAGGAGATCACATAGAATGGCCTAAATGTGTCTGATCTGGTAAAAGAGATCATTCAGAGATGCAGTATTGGGGAATTTTCAGTCTTGATTGTTGAGTGTATGGGATCAAATAACATAATCACAATCCCATTGACATCCATG
Organism: Lutjanus campechanus; assembly: GCA_027495735.1. Classification (NCBI taxonomy): domain Eukaryota; kingdom Metazoa; phylum Chordata; class Actinopteri; order Lutjaniformes; family Lutjanidae; genus Lutjanus; species Lutjanus campechanus. The sequence goes on along the minus strand of JAJHUR010085070.1, from coordinate 35,577 downwards.
AATTGGGCAAAACTTTGCAAGTAAACATAGAGGAGCACCTTTTTTACAAGCTTTGTCTGAAGGGTGTCTTTGAAAAAGACTGCTGTAATCACTACCCAGTTATTACAGTAATTCATTTCAGGTAGTCACTGTCATTGCTTCATCAACATCAAGGAGTATTAGTTTGCCACTGAGCCCGATTATTTGATTATCCATTGTGATAATATGAAATATTAGAATTTTAGGATTCTGTTTTGTTTTCACAGACAGAACCAAGGAAAAAGATCCTCCAGGAACCATTTTAATAAGGTTCCCCATGAACTCCTTTTGAGTTATTAAAGGTCCTCCAGTAACTTCTAAAGCAGGTAAGGTTCCTTGAGTATCCCCAGAGTATCTTTCAGTAATTCTAAGAGTGCATTCAAATTTTAATCCCATTTAATAATTCAAAAAATTGTGCATTTGAGGATAATTTTTCAGATGGGAGGGGAAAGAGATCCATGATTTTAGGAATCCCAGTTCAATTATTTGATATTCATATATTGTAAAAACCATTTATCTCAAAGTTTAGTGATTTTAAATTTTTTTCAAGGAAGGACTGCAAGCTCCTTTTTGTGTTGACCGACTTTCCCTACCTCATTAAACCTTTTCAGTATTCACTGGATCAAGTGCTAAATGCATTGTTGCTAACTTTTTTTAAAAGGCTTTTTTTCTTAGTTCTTAAAATGTTTACATTTTTGAATTGCGTGGTTTTACGTAACTGGACAAAAACAAAATGTTATTGCTCTTCGTTGCTCGAGCAAGCTGTTCAAATAAACTGGCCAAACGTGATTGGCAAGAACACACTCTGTCATTAAGTGAGTCAGTCTGCCTCCATCCACGCTCATAAACATATCTCACCTACTCCCTCCATCCTCCCTCCGTCCCTTATCCTCCTCGGGCAGCTCAGAGAACACCTGGAGAGCACCCAAAAACAAGTCTGACAATGTGTTTCTAGCAATTCTTCATCCTAACACACTCCTTCTATCTTAGGTTGTGTTCCAATACCCCAGGAGCCTGACAACGTGTCTTTGTCACCAAGAGCAACCTCATCCCTCTCGACGCCCTTCTGCTTCTACATCCCCGCCTGCCTGGGGATATAGAAGAAAACAAATTCAGAAAAAGAAACATCTCCTGCCTCCCTTTCGCTCAGAGCAGAATCCCCTCAGTACATGCAATAAGTAGCTCAACACCGCATAATAAAAAAACATCTCCCTCCATGTTCAGTTTCCCCTCTTGCTCCCCAGAGGTTTGTGTGGAAGTTTGGTCGATCATTCACAGCAAACAGAGCAAAGCATTGCCCTGTATTATTTATTTATCAAGGTGTGTTTACATCGAGTCATTTACTCCTTAAAGGCTGTTTGTTGAAGCATTCATTCACTTCCACACTCTGCTGATCAAGCTGACTGCATGGCTGGTTAAGATCACTTGCTGGACTGAAAAATTATCAATATAGACAGCCATCTCAAGTAGCACATTGGAACTGTTTTCTAATTTCAGAGGAGGTGCTCAATCGTTATTTTCCTTTATCACTCCTTTATTACTGTATTATTATTTGCCTACTTCCATCTAAACTTGTACTTGTTATTGTCTTACTCTTTTACAGTTTGAGTATGAGTTTTGCTGCAACATCTGTCAACAGATCCTACTGTTATGGAAAGAAAAACCTGAATCCTGAAATTTGCTCCAAGTAATTTGAAGGGTAACTTTGGTATTTTTCAGCCTGGATGTATTTCACCATGCCTTTGTGTCTCAGTGACTAATGGGGACAACAGCTATTGAAACTGGTCCAGCAGTGAGGGAGACCACTGCAGCCAGCAAAAAGGGGTGGCAATGAGGGCTGTGATGATACAGATTTTTTTCTTACTGCGGTGACAAAGCAACATATTCTCATGGGATAGCGGTTTACCGCAACTGCCTTAATTATTACACTTTGTTGGACTTTATTGAAGGATACTGTTAAAAACGTAGTGTAGCTCCTTGCAGAAATAGGGCAGTACGTAAGTATGTGCAGCGTGCAAGTGAGGGAGAACAATGGAAAGCAGGCTGAGAGTGACAGTGCTGCTAGCAGAGTGGTGTGGCGCAGTAAACTGTCAGTCTGGCAGTAAATGTACAGTACAGGTAACAGCGTGTTAGTTAATAAACGCTGCAGCTTCTCAAGACCAAGAAAAAGTCTTGTCTGTTATTGCCTAACTGCTGGAAAAGGGAAGGAGGTTAATCTAACGCTAGTGTTGCACCTTTTCAACGTCAGCTCCAATGAAATCATGTCCCTTTCAGAAGCTTTATAATCCTTGAACTACAATGTCTTTTTGGAAAAGCGCTAAAATAAATCCATAACGATAAACCTACATCCAAAGTCTTCTGTAGTTATTTATCCATTTTTTTCTGTCTTGAACACAGTTGTTGTTAGCATGTAGCTGCCAACTGGCAATCCCAAGATGCCTTGGGGTTGAGTCTGTCGACTAATCAGAGGCTGTGTTCCTGACTTGTCATGTATAGCAGTGCTAATCCATAGATGTAATAATAGATCAATGCTCTGATCTCAACATGATATGGTCACTTGAAAATAAAATTTGTGGTGATGACAGTAAATTGCTCAACCCTGCAGCAAGCATCACACGACTGCGGTACTGCAGTAATGCGGTTATTGCCACAGCCCAAGCTGTAATGTCATCCTTATGGGCAATTGCACACCATTCAAGTACATGCTCTAAAAGTGCTTTTTGCCACTGAGAGGCTCAGACTGTTATTCTACATGTCTGACAACATTATGGAAAGGATCTCTACAGCGATAAACCTTTTTGTTGAAGAGGAGGATATGCTTTGTTCAACCAGGAACAGCTGCTTTATTGCTCTCATCAAACTCATCCAAAATGCCTTTACAGAAACAGTAATTTTATTATTTTCAGGGTCATCTTCATTCAAAACCAACCCTTTATTCACCATGTTAGATGCAAAAATGTTGGGAGAAGAACGTGAGGGAGCATAGACATACACTGTATCTTAAAGATTTATTTTGACCAAACAATCAGAGCTGAAGATTGTTGGTGCAGTGGAAAGAGGAGACATTTTTATTTTGTTCTGAGTTTTATTTTGTTTCGGTCGGGTTTGAGTCAATCAAGGAATCAAGGTAATTTATATTCATTATAAAAGACGGGGTTGTAGGGTTGTAGTTCCCTTATGCTACACAAAATACAACATATACTCAGATTATCAGTTACATTGAGAATGTAATAGGGTAAAGCAGGTTGAATGTAAACAGCAGCAACAAGATGGGGATGATAATATGGTAGACACCTTCACATGAAAAGTTCAACATCTGGAAAACATTGTCCATCAAGTTTGACTGCGCTTGTGCACAAAACATTACATGTATACACACAGAGTCCTCTTCCCCTCGTCCCGCCAGAGTCTTGCATTTTGCATCCTGTTAGTTCAGAAACTGGTCCACCCGTCAAATACAACAGCTTGATCCTGTGGTAGAGCAGGTCTATCTGTGTGGTTTCAACAGTCTGGTTTTCCTGTTGCCTGGCCAGCCTGAGTCTCATTTCATCCGTTTCATTCTCCTGACCAGACATTATCCAGGAGCAGCCTTAAGTCCCAGCTGTAGCATAGTTCATATTCCTGCTCACCTCCTCTCCTCCTGGGGTGAACTCTGCGGTGGTGCATCCAGCTGATCTGACTGCATGTTCAAAAGATGCAAAAGTTTATTTCTAGTGTTTTTCATGGATGATACATGTTCCATCAAGAAATATGCAAAAAATAACAGTTTTATAGAGGAAACTAGCAGAGTTTGAAGGAGCTACTGGCCACTGCATCAACATGTGCAGCCGTTTCCAGAGCAATTAAAGTGTGTATTACAATGATAAAGAACAATATAGTGGCTGTTTCTGGCTTAACACAAGGAACTCACTCTCTCACTCACAAAAACTCTATCTTTGTCCAGGGAGCCTCTCCATAATATTGTCAGACACTTATAATAACAATCTGTCAGTAGCAAAGACAAGCACTTTTAGTAGACTTACTTTGACGGTGCACAGTGTCCCGGAGGGATTACATTGTAGCTTAGTTTTGCTTCTGCCGGCTGCAGCGCTCTTCCTCAATACTGGACCAATTTAAAAAATCTTTGTCTCTGTTAGTCACTTAGACAAAAAAACATGGGGAAAGGTTAAAAACACTGTCATTACCCTTTAATGTTTGTACTGTTTTGTTGGCTTAATGGACTGCACAGCAAAAATAAAAATCAAATGTATTGTGAATGGATACTAACTTTAGATTTCACCATGCACTTAGTCTAATTAAGCTCTAATTGTGATCTGTTTTTTTGTGTCTTATGCGTCCCAACCCCTCTCCTCCCTCCTCACTGCTGTTTATCATCATTAAAATGAAATGCTTGAAGAGGCTATGATGCTTGACTGTTTGTAAACTACGCTTGTACACGCGTTGCATATAATATAATAAACCTACATTAGAACGACTGACAGTGAGAATGTGCCCTAGAAACGCAAGGGGTAAAGCAGCTCAGAAATGCATTTGATGCGCTACATGCCCCATGATCATCCCATCAACTTTGCTCGATGTTGCGAGAGGGCGAGAGAGAAATATTATAAATGGATTTCATTGACATGCAATATGGGATTTATGGAAAAGGCGACCGTTCACTCATCTTCATTAGATCTGGGGGGAGATGGTGAAGTAACACAGACCTTTATTTATAACTATCACAACGAGAGGACAGGAACAAAATCCTTCTCTGACACTTGGGCGTTTAGATTTTTCACGCATCTTAGTCGTCTGTTGCCCACAAAAACCGACGCACAGAGTAAAAATACATCTTTTCAAGGTTTTGTAGCAGCCAATAGACGTGAGGCAGGAAAGAGACACACCATCCGAGCCACTGCCAGCCATTTTCTGTTGATGAGATGTTTCATGCTTCTTTAAGCACAGATTGCAAAATAAGAGTCACGTCGTGTCCTCCAGTGCAGAGGGAAATGATTGTGGCCTTGTGGGCAAAGCTGCCTCAGAGTATGGAATGAATGTGCCAGTGAAGCATACCACATTAAGATGCTATGGACCAGGGCGTGCACTTATTCTGCTGCTGATAATGCCCTTTGGTGTAGTAGACTCACAAAGAACTTACCACTGTGATAGCACACCATGACAGGCAGTTCAAATGCTCAGGATATGATAAATTTCCCTCCAACAATAGAGAATCACTGACCTCGTAATTTAATTATTGGTGTGCTTTCTCTCAATTATATCTTTTTTTGTTACATGTTCACTAATGTGTGGCTGTTATGACCCTTGGCCATAACAAACCTGTCAGAGCTTATTAAATAATCTAAAATATTAGATCACTTCCTTCTTAATTCTGGATACAGACTTTTTTCAGCTACAGACACAAATAGGTTTTAGAGATTCATACAATAACCAGTGACCTGACTAATGTTGCATTATGACTTTTTATGCAATGTAAAGATGTTGATTTTTGGGTTTTTCGATATTGGTTTGCAGGAAATTGTTTGACAGTGGTAAGCCCAGGTGATTTGTTTTCTGATTGGTTCGTATTGATTGACGCAAGCCCATCAGACTGAACTCCAGGGGCTCAAATGAGACCTCTCCAGAGCCTTGAAAAATAGCTTCAAATCCCAGGTGGGGTATCGGGCTCATTTATAATTTAAGAACTAATTAAGCACTTTAAAACTGGTAAATTCTGACAACAGAACACCGTTTAACACAGGTATGTGCAGCTCCTTTAAGCAGCAAATAACACTCCTCTGACCGAGAGAGAAGGGAAAAAGGTCAAGCATGGCACAATGAGGTCTTAAAAATATATAGTGCACATAAACTTACAAGGTAAAAAGAATAAAACATTATATATTAACATGAAAAAGGAGACTAGAAAAGTGGTACATAAAAATATGTCCGTTTAATAGTACATTTAAGGAGTAAGGTATTTCAAAAAAAAAAAAAGACAGACTTTGCAAACCTTAAATCCTAATATCAGTGTGCTCTGTAGATTTGGTGCCAGATGGTTAGCAGTAAAGCTGAATTAAAGCTGAGGTAGGCATTTTATTTTTATATTTGTAATTTGGTAAAATTTCTATAACCTTTAAGCACAATGAAATTCAAGTGGTCTGAGAGAAAACTACACTTCTGCTTCTCCTCTTGGCTCTGTTTTCAGGATTAAAAAAAAAATCCATCCCATGATGGGAGACTTTGGCAAAGATAGCTGACCGTTGAGTCTCATTCCCAAAATGTTAGTATTGAACACCCTGGGAATGAGACTCAACAATAAACTATCTTTCTCTAGAATCCCTTACTGCATCTTTAAAGGAGCAATATGTAACAATTGAGCATCCAAAAATGAGTAACTGCAGTCCAAATAATAAGTTGGAGCCATAGAAAGTATATTAAATAGGTTAGGTAACTTGAGGAAGCTCAGACAGGCTGTAGGAACACTACAGGAGCACAAGATGGGCGCAACACTAATAACAAGCAACAACAAGTCCTACACTAAGTTGACCAGCTGTGTATAACTGTCACTTCAATCAGGAGATTTGACACATGCACAACTGAGAGAGAAATGTGAAAAGTCTTTGGTGGTGAGACTACATCGTGACATCATCATGTTTAAAGGGGGTAGTGAAGCCCCCCCCCCCCCGGATTGAAACAACTGGAGGAGAATGGGGTGGAGGAGGGTCGCAACAATTCCGTGCAGACATGACAACTGAAAGCGGCAGAGAGGAGAACAGATTTAAAGTTTGACACAACAACATGATTGGCTGATGGAGACGGTTGGTTGCCTTAAAGAGTGAACACCCATGGAGAATAAGTGGGTAAAGAGAGAGCGGGGAGAGAAAGACACTTAGGGTGAATGAGGCATAAAGAGTCTTCCTGATTGGACTTATGTTGAGCTTCATTTGTCTGTCATTGTAAAGCTACTGTAAGCCTGTTATCCTGAAAACAAAAGCCCACTACTAAATACACATTCAGGAGTTTGAGTTCAGTGACTAAATGCCTTCTGCCAGACTCCATTAGCATATTGCCCAATTTAAGCCTCATAAACATCTACTCCCTCTACAGGATTATTCTTATGAGTCATAAACATACACTCACTCATTCTGCAAACATTGAGCAATAATTTGAAGTCTAATAATGTGAAACAGGCAAACAAAAACACAAGTAATGGGCCGGAATATAAACTGCAAAAGAGGACATACTGGCTAGCGTTGTTGTTCGAGAACTACCTGAATAAAAGCAACACTTGCAACCCATCCTGTATCCTGCATTTTTCCATCTGAATAATAATAATAATCAAGTCCAACCTCATTAACTTTTTTGGGTTTTCTCACTGCTGATAAAAATACATGGCTCACTTTGGTTTGCAAGACTTTTCACTAGTCACTCAAAGTGCTCAGATTTAGTAGACCGATTAAGACATTCAAGAGGGACTGACTCATACACCATATGTTGCCTATTTCATTTCAACTTCGTTTGCTATAAAACTGCTTGGAAACTTGGCTGTTCTAATAATGGCCATGTGTACCCATCCTACTTTAATTTTCAATCACCAGCGAGAGAAAGAGCTCAGCTGGTGTGAAGTTCCCTTTGAGATTCAATTAGCAGAAGTTCAACCACAGCTAACTTTTGTCAGACACGTCGGTCAGTTGTTGTTGAAACGCTGCTGATTAAACCACAACAGGGAGCATAAATCCAGCACCGTGGTATCTGTTGTACCGTCTCACATTTCCCAGACTGTACGTCCTTGTTTGTGAAAGATAAAAATAACATATCAGGCTCTTCCTTTGTTGTGACTCTACTGGGGAACTAAACAAACATTATTTTGTGATGACTAAGAAATAGCTGATGCCGGTGTGCTGTTTAGAGCTCCTTCGGTTTTGAGAGTTTTTTGATCTTTTGTTTTGTTTTTGGTTTTTTTCCCAGAACAATTCATGTGTTGGGAGACTCTCAGTCATTTTGCTTATAAATCACCTATTTCTTAGGTGTTACCAATGCAAGAATATATATCATAAAAACCGCAAGACAACATGCGCCAAGAAAAGTTGTGTTACTTTGTTTAAAGCACTTTTTTGATGATAATACTGTGCTGTCCTTCAGATCATGTTGTCTGTATTCACTACTTAGATTGCCATTTATATACTTTTTGTTTTCAGACTGCCTAAATTAAGAGAAATCAAAAGAATCAAGAGTAAAGGATGAAGAATGGATTATTATTTACTGTGATTATTATCTAAGAGGCACTTTGGATTTTGTTAGTGCAATGCCTGCACTGTTGTTTCCCTTGGTTTGTTTGTTTGTTGACCTCTATGTGGGACACAGAGGAGTATGCGTTTATGTCAACAGCAGGATAAAGTCGAAACACTATTGTTCATGTCGATACCCTCCCCTGGGTATCGGCCACAGGATTCAGACAATGAGAGGGTGGGATGGAGGAGGAGAGGGTGGGACGGAGGAGTGGGCGAAAGATGGGATGGAGGGACCAGAGGGAGACAGGGGTGGAAAGAGAGAGGGCGAGAATGGGGGGGAGGGGTGGACAAAGCTGTCTGTTTTGGAGCGTTCAGGTCTCAGTGCTATTTGATGAAGATGAAGTGAAGTGTTAAAAATCAATAATATGCTCGATATGTCCTCAGAAAGGTTTGACCACTGGGTCCCCAACCGAGGGCTTCATTTTAGATGCAGGTTGAATATATTGTGAGACTTTCCAAAGCTTGAGTCAATTTCACTGCTGCTCTGGCAAAAACCAAGTGAAATGGCTGATAAACCAGAGTAAGATGCAATCAGATCTGATCTAAAAGTCTAGAGGCACAACATAAAATTATATTTTAATGGTAGGAAATCAAACCAAAACTTGCAATACACCAAAACATATTACAGGTGAAATAGTGCAACAAAAAAAAGAGCTTCACACCATTTGTACAAAATGGAAATGAGGCATAAACCTTAAAAAGACCAAATCCAATCAAGGCCAATCTGCAAAGTCAGGCACTCGTTTTTCCTCCATTAAATGATGATTTATTGGATCAAATGTTAAACCTAATCTCTCAGTCACGGTGGCTTTGATCAGCCCTCATCAATCCTCTGGATAATGATTCAATTGAGGAAAGACCATGAAAACGATCACAGTTAATTTATTATTTATTTATGGTTTATTTGATATGGATAGATATAGTATACATAGACAAGCTGAAAATAGCAATCTGATGCAAGTAGCATAGTGTTTGTCGCAAAAATAATTTGCAGCGGCCGTCTCTAGAAGGGCTTTATGAAAATAAACAGTGGGGTAAAAAGATAGTAAACAAAAGTACAGCATAATATCACAAAACTAGGTAAAAACTGAGTACAGCAAAATATATGTATGTATATTCAAACATGCATTTCAAGACTTTACCTTTAAAAACTATATGAGTACATCAGGGCATATGCCTGGAAGGTAGTTACAAACTGAAAAGGAACGGACCGAAGACAGTTCCTTGGTGAGTTCCTGTTTCAGACTGTGCCCTTTTCAACTCCAGGAACACAGCACCTACTACTTTTCTTTATCATCATGTTATATCCTACTCTGAACCTCGCTAAATGGCATCCGTCATTATAAGAGATATATATGTTGGATTTTTTTTTTTTTTTGTTACACAAAACAGGACAGAGGCCCCCACCCCCCACCCCTGCTAATAAGCAGAAAATACCACAGGGACAAGCATCATCTACAGGGGTTCTGCATCTCAATAGATTAGAGGTATATATAGAGCCATTGGGCCATGGCCATGCAAAGTATTGATTAGAATAGATTAAACTAAATGTGCTGTAAGAACATAATGGTCTTACTTAGCCGAGAGGCAGTAAAACGTGTGATTATCAAGCTGAGATAAACTCAGGGGCACGTTGTTGTATATGAGTATATATGAGTGCATATGCGCAGCTCTAGTGTATCATAAAACATTTCAGGGAATGGAGCGAGAAGATGCTTCAGAGGAGTATAGAAATACCAGGACACTTGATGAGGTCTCTTGACAATCAGTCGCATGGAAAATTAGACCGTATCTATATATACCACTGTGATGTGATGTATGATCATTTTAATTGGTTATAGTTGGTTTTCATCATTTTTCACTTCACTGCATTCATCTCATCTAATTAACACAGTTAAGTGCTTATTTCAGAAAGCTGGTTCACTTTGTCATAGTTTATGTCCTTCAGTTTGTATAACTCAGCTAACATCACTCAGTTTTTTAAACACAAACCACAGATACTGTATGTATACAAAGTGAATGAAGCTCCTGTTGAGCTGGGATCAGATTTTCATGATATTGATCACAGAGTCACAAATTCTTGACTTGACTTGAGTCCTTTATTAGAGTATTGAGGATACATGTATTTTAGATTTTTTTTCTTGGAAACACTATTATTAATAAATGGTAAATTGTTAGTTAAACTTTAGTTAATGGTTATTTCACTGTTCATAAACTTTCAGATAGTGTTTATATATGCTTTATAAACTATTTACTAAGCAACTTAAGTTTTTATAAAAATGAGTTGAAACATTATAATGGTCATCCAGATAATGTTCATAGATGCACTACACTTCTATGAACTACACTACATTTATTAACCATTTATAAAGTATTATAAGCATCCATTGCAACTTTACAGTGACCATCCAGATGTTTATATTCAACATGTTCTCACTGCTGACTCAAATACAGCAATTTGGTGGTTTAGGCAACAAAAATATTTGGGTAGGTTTAGGAATAAGATCATGCTCTAAAATTTATAAACTAATTATTTTATATTACACAAACTAATGATAAAATAAAAGGATTATTTATAACTACTAACTAAAGTTTATTAACCGTCAGTTAATAAATCTGGTGGGTTATATCACATGGCTGGTGAACCATTTAAAATGTCAACTCTCTGTATTTGTCAGAAGTAGTCTGAGGAAGAGCCTGGTGCTTGAAACATCACACATCAGTAAATAAACATCTTTTGTACTGGTGTGTGGATTTCCCTCTTTTTAACTTTGGCTGAGACTCTAACCAGTCATCATTGCCATATTTGCCTGGGACCGACTCCACTGTTTCCACTGACAGCACCAACCACAATTGTTTACATATCTAACTAGGAGTGTGGAAAGTGCAGATCCCCACCAGACAGATGATGGAAGGACCCACTGCAAAGCTACCACAACTGCCAGATGCAGCCAGCAGAGATCTGCCAAGTTCTGCCAAGATTAACACAACCCCCACACACGTTGTACCTAACCGAAAACAAGATTTCAAATTTAATCAGTTGTTGGTCCCCAGCATCCAATTATAAGAGTGAGGAATCAGCTGGCAATGGTTGTATAAAACAGCAGTAAAAAAAAAATCAGAAAGTTAATGCCTCGCAGTAATATGCCTCCACTAACCAGTCAAGTTGCAGTTTACATCCATCTTATGTCCAGACTATATATATATATATATATATATATATATATATATATATATATATATATATATATATATATATAT
>JAJHUR010085070.1:0-22521 GCA_027495735.1 Lutjanus campechanus | reverse complement strand
ATATATATATATATATATATATATATATATATATATATATATATATATATATATATATATATATGTATAGAGAGAGAGAGAGAGAGAGTCATATGGTTTCAGGTTCACTAACATGAAATAAAACATCATTCCTCTTTTCGCTTCAGCTGTGAACAGAGGAGCACACTGATCCTGTCATCAGGAAGCATGTTGTTGAACATGCAACAGGTGTCCCATCCCAGATGCTGCATCAGATTTCTTTCACGATGACACACAGCACAAGATAAAACGAGCAATTGTCTCACCAAATGGTCAAGTCCATTCCTGACACCCCACGTCCGTCAGACTGGGCCATCATCAGGCTGATACTGTGTAGCCTGAACTTGATTAAAGACCTTTATGCATGTTTTAGTCCACTGACCATTGAACATTTTCTAGTATTCTGGGTATCCAGCAGTTTCCATTAATTTCCATACAGTATGACAATCTATTTGTAGACTTGAGTTATGTAACGCATCACAGTTCATATCAATCTTTGTTGCATCACTGACTTGGGTCATTTAGTGCATGCTATTAAAATCTATCTGGATTTAAACTGCAGTATCCTGTAATGATGATAATGTAATAATAACACGTAACCCTGACTTGACTTTTATTGTAACTGATTGCACTGCTCAAGTAAGTTTCATGAGCTTGTTAAATGATCTTCATATTACATGAAAATAAATGGAAACCAGAATCCGCCTGGAACTATGTAGGAGAAAGAAATAAGTCCAAAAATTTAAAACTGTAAATCAGACTTATTCAATTAGAGGCCTGTGGGCCTTTAACAACCTCTATCTGGGCCTTTGATAATTTATAAGTCCAAAAAAAGTGGAGAAGAAACGAAAAGGTGCATTGTTTTACACATGTAAACTCCTAACCTTACAGGTCAGACAGGAAATGTGAATGTGAAAGTGTGAAATGAATTTAAAATAAGTCTAATGGCCATAATTCAAAGAAAACACTAAAATAAAATAACATCAGTCATAGTATATCAAGTATGCACAAAGGTGAAACGAAACCCTCTGAAAATGAGGAGTTCACCACCAGGTGAGGGTCAAGCTGGAACCTGTGAAGTGCTTCCTTCTGCCTCTGAAATTAAAAAATGTGACTTCCACCCCAGAATAACATATTCAAACCATGATGTATGAGTCTGGGAGAGCCTTCAATTAATTTTCCATGCCAGGTAACGTGAAGGTGCCATAGCCCTGGTACATTAAGCGGAACTAAATGAAATAATGCAGACATTATGGTTCATTGCAACAACTAGGTTCCATATCACCTGCAATCTATTTTGGCTAATCAATCTGCCAGCGCTTCTACAAGATTAATTATCCTGGTCTGGGTCTCTCACTATGAAGCTCCAACTCCTTTCTTTCCCTATTACACTTCACCACTTCACCACATCCTCCACCTGCTGATACTTCAATAATTACTACAGCGGTTAAACCATGGTCTCTGGAATCATAGTGCACTCTTTAGTGGACACTACTGGACCTCATGACTTAGTTGCTATAGATAGACTGAGTAATCTTGCAGCACTCCCTCTGTAGAACCATCCTGGCTTAGGCAAATCCCCAGTGGATCAAGCCCAAGCAAAAAAAGTAACAGGACTTTTGAATACAAGCTCTTCAGTGCCACAGATCTATATTGATGAAGTCCTAACTGGAGGGGTGATGTATTTCCCCCCTCTAGCAGGTTGTCTCTGTGGTAGCTAGATTTGGTCTTGCCAAATTTGCTCTGCAACCAGCCTGGATGTTGAACTGGGCTAAATGGGCTGGTGGCCAAGGAAAGAGAGCCAACATTGGTGGGGTTTTTCCACAAAAACACTATATCAAAAGGCAGCAAAGAGGAGGGAATTCATTAAACTACCGTATAAGCTACACTTGGCTTAGTGCACACCAACCAATTTTTCTAACCCAGTGAGTTTTAAAATGCTAACTGGCCAGTCAAATTTTGAAGCAGAGGGCTCATTTAGCAAGTTGGAACACATAAAGAATAAACTGAGAGCCTGGATAAATAAGAAAATGTCCAAAGTCTGTTAAGTGGAAAATGAAACAGTTTTGAATTTTAATAAAGTGAAAGATGTTTTTGTGCAGAGGATGGCCAGAATCAGCTGTGACATCTCTTATGTGTTCATGTCTAAGGCTGATTTAGATTGACAGACTTTATGATTAATGCTGATTGATAAATATCAGGCTCTGAAAAACAATTTTCAGTTAGGGGCTTCTCAGCTGTGTGTTCAAGTTTAATACTCTGAATGGAAAATGCAGCATTTGTTTTTATCCTCTGATAAATGAGTCATTTTTTTCATGATGTTGAGTCTACCTTCCACATTTTTTTCAGTCCTGCACGGACACATTGTGACAGTAAACTATTTGCGAGAGTATTCTTGCTGCAAAACTACAGCAACTATTGTTATGCGGATATGAAAAGCAGAAATTCCTTGATACCATGGTACTGAGATTGCATTGAAAAAAAATATTGTTAGTGTTAAATAAGGGTAACAGTAATTCATGCTTTAAAGCCTTGGAGAAAAAAACAGACCTCAACCCTAACACAAACAGACAGGGAAATAAGATGCCCAGCCAAATTGTTTCCTCTGGCAACAGGAGAGCAACTATATCTTTATGTGCAAATGAGCTTTATGAGCCCCTTAACTAAAGCATTCTTTCTTACATCTCTCTTATGATCAACTTAAAGCACCTTTAACTGATCACTTGACACTTAAGGGCCCGTGTCCTCATGGCGTTTTTTTTCTTTTTTCTTTTGGCTGAAAGTGCACTGGAGAGAGCTGAGCTGAAGCATCTGTGTCATTAAACAAAACGCCCAATGTTGATTTGTTTATAGCAACAATATCTTGAAAGTTCTTATGACCGCCTTTGTTTCACACTGTAGCATTGACACTTTGGTTTTTATTATTTATTCATGTCTATTTATTTGAAATGTTTTTCATCTTGAGCACGAACTAGAAGATGTGCTGCCTTGGTTTGACTCGGCTCATCAGCTCAGTGCTGCAGGGATTTGCGTCAGGGCTTCTCGCTTGAAGCTGTGTCTTGATATGAGCTTGTCTCCAGTCAAGCGGCTGTAAAATGCTGCTTAACCACGTGCCACTTCCTATAAATTCTTCACGATAATGGCCCCACAATATTTTGTTATCAAAGCTTTTCTTATGAACCTGCAAAATCAGGAAATGTTTTCAGGAGCAGTAATTTGACATGGCTATCAGCTGAAAGTGAACATGAAAGTAAAATAATGCAGATACCTTGCAGTAAAAACAGCGACACGGGAGAGAAACTAAATTTCAAACCGACGGAGCGGAGCACCTTTCCCCCTGGGCTCCTGCACACACAAGAGTTGAGTCTCTGCTCTCCAACGCACGCAGAAAGGTAAACAAAAGGTAAACCATGACGACACCAACGCCTTTCTGAAAGGTTCAGAGATTTTCAACTCAAAACACTTGGAGAGGCCGCACGAAATGGCGGAGCACTCAGAAAAAAGACTCCAGACGCAGTGCCTTTTCTCAAGGCGGCAGCCTCAGACGCTCCCTCCTCCTTGGGAACAACTAAAAAAAAAGACGCTGGCACTCAGAAAAAAAGCTGTGTGGACATGAGCCCTAAGGATTTCTTTAGAAGTGAAGGCGTTGATCAAATTTTAAGTTTAATTTGGACAGAGTAGCTGCTTGGTGCTCTACTCTCTCTGTTTAACCCCTCACTTGTACATCCCATCTGTGCATGTATGCAACTTTCTGGGTGGCTGGGACGGGTTACTTCCACACTATGTGATTTACGAAGACTTAAAAGCTTGCTGGGTGAAGCTGTAAACCTCTGAATTTATAACACATATTTCCAAATGTAGCAGAACTCTGAAAACTCAACAAAAGAAAGTGAATCAGTGCACATTCTGTCAGGTAATGTCATGTCAACATTCTGAAGATTATATAATCAAAGACTTGCCAGTAACTCCTCTGTAACTCCAGGTGCAGCATGGCATTTCTTTGCTGTTTGCTATCAGATATGGCATTTATGTTTGTTTGATGAGTTGTTTCTCTCTGTCCGCACACCGTTCCCCAGGTTTGTGCTGAATCAGAGGCATGCGGCTGTGATTGGCAGCAAAACACTGAGGTGCGTCAAGGCTGCCGGAAATAAAAGGAGAGTTTGATGCTTTAACTTTTTTCTTCTCAACAAAGGAAAAACTGTTTCCATTCAGGTTTTGAGAAGCATATTTTCAAATGAAGTGGAAAGCCAATGAGCTGGAGCAACAAGCATTTGAGATTTTCTTATATGCATATGGAAGCAATTCAGAATTTTAAAAAAATCTAATTTTAAATGCCATAATCTCAAGATCACAATCTAATTGTTTGGTTATTTGAGATAACGAAGCCTGTTTTCTTATGCTAATGGGTAAATTTTTCTCACTATCTCAAGAAAACAATTTTTTTTTTAGGTAATTTATCACTTGGTTTTACAAGTTATCTCTGACAGAAAGACACAATGCAATCCAATAATGGGTACTGATCTTTTGATCTTTGTCATTTTCAGCCTAAATCAGTTGGTGCAGTTGTCAAGACACCATCTATGCATGCTGGGATGGCACTCCTGACTTCTTATAAACATTATAAGTAATAAGAGGAAACAACCTTTTGTTTCCTTGTGATAAAGGGTTGATTATCTCATTATCTTGAGATAAGAAAGCTCATTTTCTTGAGATGACAAAAGAAGTACTATTTACTGTGATCTTAAGATAACAGCATTAAAAATAATAATTGTAAGCATGGCTGTTCTCAGCGTCCATATGAGACTTTGGGCTCAGTCATGTTTTGATTTCAACTTAGAATTTTCTTGCATGTTGGACCAGTAGCTTTTATGTCATCTTGTGAAACCTTATACTGTACAAATCTGCAACATTACCTTTGATATAATAAAAGAGAAATTGCCTAAAATTAAATAGTCTTACTGTTATTTTGTTCTTAGAGTTCTGTGTCTAATAAAAGGCTTTCTGCTCAGCTTTAAATCAAGCGAGGAGAGGGTGAGCAAGATGTTTGTATTTGTGTATTTGTAGTGTATGTTTGTTATGTAATGCTGTTTTTGCTTTGTTTTTGTATTTGTGTCTATAGGATCCCCTCGAAAATGAGATGCTACATCTCAAGGGGCTATCCTTCAATAAATTCCAAGTAAGCAAGAACATTTCATAATTTTTCCATCCCCCTGGCAGATGGAGAAGTCAGCAGTCATGTGATGCAATAATATCACCTACAGCGGGACAGAACAGTCCACATCGAACCGAGTAAATCACTGGCATCATTGCTACTCACTGGCGTTGTTGTTGACTTACATGATTTCTTCTAGATGACTGCTAATGTGAAAATGCCGCACTTGCTGCTCCGCCTTCATGATATACATAAAATTCATGCAGACATTCACAGACATAGTTTGGGGTCAATGCAGGAACAAGTATGCGCACGTGCCACCCACAAATATTCCCTTTCAACCACAAAGTCAACACTGATGGAGGTCATAATGACAATGTGTCACAGTTTAGAACACAGGCCGCTTTATTTATGACCAATAAAGTCTGAATAAATCTCTCTCATTCCTTTAATCCATGTCGGCAGTAAATCACCTCAGCGCGCTGTTTGAGTTTCACAGTTATGACCCATTACGTTTGATTGAAAGTAGGCAGTATTTCATTTTCCCCTAAGGCTCATGCTATCACCTGACGCAAACAATCGCATTATTTGACTGCATGGAGGCCTCTGTAATTAAATTAATGAGGCTGGCGGTGAGGGAGAAAGATGTCACAAATAATGACTAACCTCTTAACTCACCTTCAACTTTATTTTCGTCTTTCTTTGTTTTATTCTTGGCTCTTCTTTGTGTTTCTGAAAGGCATAAAGAAAAGAACAGTAAGTTGAACAAAATGATAAACAACGGCAATTACAAAAAACACCTTGCAATTGTATGCTTCTGCAGACCTGTCAAGTTGCAGTTTACATTCAGGTCTGTCCAGATTTGTATAACATATGGAGTAAAGACTGTGAAGGAATTAAATGAAAGGCATTAAATGTATTTTTTTTTTTTGCAAAATGGAGGTTGACCTGATATCGATATTGATATTTCCAGTGTGTTTTCACTATTTTTTTTTACAGAGGACTGATAAAACAGTGGTTCTCTGGAGGTCAGGAGCCTCCCAAGGTCATTTCTGCGGGTTGCCAGATGGTTGTGGAAAATAATAGGAACTGTCAGCAATGTCAACATAAGGGACAAGCACTCAAAAAGATGCAATTTTTGACGAACCTTTTTTGTGGCTCTGTCGGAGACAGCCATAGAAACAGTTAGAAGGAGTTTTCCTCAAATTTGAAACAAACCTCACAAAACACCTTTTTGACTCAAGAATTCGGACGCAAATTATGGCGCAATTTCACACATATCTAATAGGATTCTAGCAGTGCTGGAGTGTAACTACTACTATTATGTAATTAAATTACCAAAATAAATGTAATCTGTCACAGTTACTGACAAAAACATGTAATTAAATTACAGTTACTAATCAAGTGTTGGTGATGACAAAGAGGTTACGTCCAAATATTATTTCCAGGTTGCTTGGTAGAGATCTGCACTCTAGTAAGTGCACTCTTCTGGTTAGTATATGAATTCTTGAATTATGGCCAAATTCAAATCAGTCCATCCTCAAGTCCAAGTGGACATTTGTACCTGACATAAAGAAATTCTCTCCAGGCTTTCCTGAGATGTGACGTTGACGAGAATACAACGGACATGAAGTCACAGTGACCTTGAACTTTGACCACCAAAATTTAATCATTTAATTCCTTGAGTCCAAGTGGACATTTGTGCCACATCTGAAGAAAATTTCCTCAAGACATTCCTGAGATTCCTGAGGTTGACCAGAATGGGACAGACAGATGGACAACCACAGCTCCCACCAGTGTGGAGGTATAAAAAACAGCATATATACTGTTGAGTAAAGTTAACTCCCTAGTTAACAAGTCAAGTGTGTTCATAGTATTTTAGTATGCATGCAAAAAGGTTTGATTTGTGTCTTGAGACACGCTAAGGTTTTTTACAGCACATGTTGCAAAACATACTGTTAACTGAAGGCTTTCAACCAATATTGGTACAGCAGATGGAAAAGCCTATTTATAAACCCTTCCGCATTCATCCTCTTCAGCTTATCAAAAGAAACAAACTTTTGACGAAAGTACAAAATCCACTTTGCAGCAGGAAGCTACAAAACTTATAGGATGAAGAAAAACAAGTAAGAACAACACCAAGGGGAACAAGATAGGAGCCACAAAGGTATTTATATTCAAGGATGCTGCATATACATGCACGGCAGAAAAACTGACCCAAAATCCTCTTTTATATAAGATGAAAAGGGCTCTTTTTAAGTTTATTCATATCTGTGGTATTTCTTCCTGCTCAGGTCTGATTCCCCTTGCGCACTAACAGCAGAACTCTGCAACAAGAAGAATGATTTGATAATAGAGAAGGATGGTGTAAGTAATTATTAATACCTTGCTCACCTCAAATTCCATCTGTTTTACATGCTTATGTCTCACTTTTATGTTTGTATTTTTAATTTGCTGGAGCAACAGGAAATGGATCAGGCTATGCATTAAGACAAATATGCAAGAAACTAGAAACGTGTGTTGAAAGTGTTAAGAGGCTCGCTCCATGTGTAAAACCTGTGTCAAAGGTTTGTTCTATCATGCTCTGCTGGATCGACATTTTCCAATCCACTGACTCCCTGACTCCCTTCCCAGCCTCGCTTCTCATCTCTTTTCGTGAGTTGGAGAGCACTTAAGCAGATGTTGCCTGCCATCCTGCTTTGCTTTTCCCTGTCACACCTGCCCCGATGCTTTTGCAGCTGTTTCCTTGGCCTTTCAGACCGCACACATATCTGTGCACAATCCACCTCTGATGTGACTTTGCTTTTGAGTGGGACAGCACTCGATGAGAAAAGGGGAAATGTCAGATAAACAGATACATGCTGGTTGGATGTTTTGGACAGGATTTCTGCTCTTGCAGGTTTTTTAGTATGGTTTCATGAGGTGAAAACGATGTCTTTTTTAACAATGGAGTTATCAAGAAAATGCTCATATTGTGCTCTTCTTTTTATCGAGATTCATGGCAGCAGTAGAAATGGTGTTGAATGTAAGAGTTGAATTCACCTCTCTGAACACATTTGCTGTGTGCCAATCCAAGCACATCCTCTAACCAAAGCTGTTTGTCAAGTCTATACTGATGGGGAAAGTCTCTTGGGTAGATGTGCATTTCTCTGTTTTCTTTTGGACCAATTACAATGACTGATGACAATTGAACCTGGGGCAAGGATTTCGACAGAGCTTAAGAAGCAATTAAGGGTGCGCCAAAGTAAGGAAGAAACACACCGACTACCACCCTGACAGACACCGTGAGGATTCATTGGAGCCACCTGTTTAGTTCAACATGAAATTGATTTTCAGGGAGATAGAGGTTGAGTGGTGTTATTTAACTCAATATACATTTCAAAGAACAAAACCTTTACCCTGACTTTTAAACAACTAGCGGAGGAGACGCGCTTAGTTTAAAAAAAATGTAATTGCTCAGAGACATTCAAGCAAGCAAGTGCACCTGTCATGCATCATGTACTTTAAAAGCTCTTTCTTACTTTTCCTTCCCAGTTTCATTTGTGTGGTGCTGCAAAGCTGTGAATGGATACATTCTACCACTGCAGGTATTAGCCACCATTTCATGTAATGTCAGCTGGATGAAAGGCTGAGTTAAGAAGTGGGTGGATGGTTCAAGCTGCCTTGATCCCCACACTCTACAAAAGCCTTCAGCATTAGTGTAGGTAAAGCCAATTCTTCCCTACAGAAATATGATATTATGTACATGGAATATAAGTAAAATCTGCACGTGTACAATATCTGCCAACTGAACATTATAAACTAAGGTAGCGACAACTTTTATCTATAAAATGTGAAATATGTACAGCAACCGGTCACTGTATGACATGGATGTATTCCTCTAATAAATGCACTAATATTTGTATTTGCATTGATATAATTTTAAACAGCACATATATATATATGATTCTGTGAGGAGCTTTTCATCATTTGCTAGCATGCAGGTTTTTAAGCTCATTGGACTTTTTGCACCTATGAACAAAATGAGGGCACGGTGAGTCCCACTGAATTTATTCATGAGAACATACATGTGATATATAGTACATGGAGCATGCTGCATATTCATTTGTGGGATAATGAGCATGTGTCCCATGCATGCCTGTGGCACGTACATCCAGCAGGTAATATGTGACACATATTCAGATAACACATGTTCAGGAAAATTGTAGGTCACAACAGTGGTAGCATTATAAAATACCTTTCTGGGTTATGTGGCATCATGTAAATGCAGTGGTATTAGTCCATGGGCCAATTCGTAAAATTTCACTTGTCTGTACTACTTGAGTTGCTACAATATTAACATTTTTGACAGTTTGTATATCTGTAGTTGATATTTTGGTATGATTATTATTATTATTATTATTATTATTAGGTGGCAGCTTTGTCACTGTAATCAGCTCATGAAGCCACCCACCCATGACAATAAATTGGGCTTTTAATGCTGGTACATATCTAATCATTACGGCTAACTTTAAGAACATTTATTAACATGTCATTGTAATATCATATTATATCGAAGGTCCAGTGTTTACGGGATCTATTGGCATATACATGGCAAAAATGGAATACAATATTCATGAGTGTTTTCATTAGTGTATAATCATCTGAAAATCAGAACAGCTCCTCTTCTACGGAGTACACTATGTTGAACTGACATGTTTCCAGAGAAGCCCAAAACACAAGTCAGTAAATACTGACTCTAGATGCGGCCTTTCACATTTCACCTTTCAAGTTTCATAGTCATAGGTTTGCCTACACATGGTGGGAAGCGGGAGGGAAGCGGTGTTTGAAATGGTTGCAACATTTTATTCAAAGTTCAAAACCAGCATCTGTGATGGTATGGAGGAGTATTAGTGGTGACGGCATGGCTAACTGTCACATCTTTGAAGACCCCATTAATTAATTGACGTCCCTTCTTATTTCTATGAGAGAATACCAAGAAACTTCTGCATGTGTTACAACACATTGCACATGGCTTTATAGCAACAGAGTTCAGGTACTAGACTGACACCAGATGTCCAGCCTGTTGAGCACCTGAAGTCATATATCAAGCAAGAATGGGAAAGAATTTCGATTCTAAAACTTCAACAATTAATGTCCTCAGTTCCCAAACACCCTCTCAGTTAATAAAAGGTGATGTAACATAGTGGTAAACATGCCTCTATGCCCAAATTCAGAATGAGTATTTATTTACAAAAAAACAATAAAGTTTAGCAGTTTGAAAATTGTACAGTTTTCAATTAGGCTGAAAAGGATTTGCGAATCATTGCATTCTGTTTTTATTTATGCTTTACACAGAGTCCCATCTTTTTTTTAAAATTGAGTAGCACAGTGACTTCCAGCTAGACTAGACCAGGAACATCACAGACACTTGGTAAGCGGTGCCAAAATTGCGTCTGGATTATGTAACCATATGAACAATATCATTCATGGGATGACTTTGACGACGTGGCACTGATGTGGCTCAAGTCCCACAACTTGTTACTTCTTTCACTATGCCCAATCTCCACATGCATGGCCACCTCCTCTCTGTAAATGTCACTGGCCGTTTCCAGGCCTGTGCCCTTTACTCTCCCCTGAAATCCAAGACAGCAAATGTTGATATGCATTGCCCTGGTGTCCCTGACGGAAAGAAACACCGTGTACAATAGACCAACACTGTGATATTATAACCTGACAGGAAAAAAGTGTCAAGCCCTGTGGGCGTCTATGGCATTCTTCATCTCACGAATGGATCCATACGCTTTGCACTGTTTATTCTATTGTGTCCAAAAGAAACCCTGTTTTTCATTTTCAAGGTATCGGATGCACTAACATTTGCTCTTTATTTTTCTCTTCCTCTTCAAGCAATTCTTACCCTCTCACTCCCTCATTCTTCATTCATTTATATCACTGTTTCTTTCTCACTTTCTCCCCTCGGCCCTCATTCTCTCATCCTCATTGCCTTTTCTTATCTCTTTTTGTAACACATCCCCTCTGCCCTCTCTCATTTACAGGTCTCTTGTTCTCCCAGTGGCTCGTTACCTTATTTGCCGGCTGAAACGTACCCCTGGCTATTAGTGTCACTGGGATTATGTGACATGTCCATGTGTTGTGTGTTGTCCCAAAGGGGGTTCCCTTGCCAACCACTGAATTAATGAGTCCCCAGTGTGGGGGCTCTGAGCGGTGTATGTGGGTGTTAAGCATGCATGAGGGAGGTGTTAATGTTAATGTGTCTGTGTTGGAATGAGGTTGGGCATGTGTGAAGAAAAATGTACATGGGCTGAGCTTGTGTTGTTGTGTATGTTAGAAGCCAGTGGACAAAACCACAATAAGGACACCACAGATGATTCATGCGCAAGGAAATGCAAATTCTGCATAATTATGAAGGCCCTGAAAAAAGTAGAATTAATGGATTAACAGGTGCACTGACATCAGTTCTCAGCATGTAATGACCTACTTGCTGTGGTGTATGGTACACAATATACATTGCTATATTTGTGTGTGTTGGCACTGGAAAGGAGCTGGAGATGAAGGTGTTATTTTTAATGAAGGTACAATTAATATCCTCATTAATCCTGACAATCCCTTAATTGCTAAAGTAATTTATCATAGAAAATGCCAAGTGTGCTGGTTGTAGCTTGTCAACTGTTATGATTTCCAGCAATGTGAAAACGTCACATTACATTGTGAGAATGTTTGATCAATAAATTTCAGTTTTTTGATATTTCCTAGTTTTAACAATGGGTCAATTACCTAAAATGATGAATGACATATTAAGCTATAATGAAAACTGTTATTATGTTATGTCATTATTTGTGGGTGATGTGCCTGTGTAATTTAGCCTCCTGGCCAATACATGTCTATATAACAAATCACAACATTTCACTCTGGTTGACTTCTCTTTGCAGCCACGCTCTGAGGAAGACCCAGTGTGGATCAGCATCCTCCTTTTGTTATTTTATTTACTTTGACATGCCTTAACTAATAAAGGCTTTTTAACAACAACCTTAGCTCAGTCTCAGTATACACGTAAGCCCAGGGGGGTTCTCTTTTTCTCTAGTTGACGGGTTTGACTTCAAGGTACAATCAATGTCCTCAGTTTCCAAACACCTTCAGAGATTTAATAAAAGAAAAAGTGATGTAACACGGTGGTAAAAATTCCCCTGTGCCCAAATTCAGAATGAGTATATTTACAAAAAACAATAAAGTTTAGCAGTTTGAACATTGTGCAGTATTCAGTTAGGTGGAGAAGGATTTGCAAATCATTGCGTTCTGTTTTTATCTGTTTTACACAGCATCCCATCTTTTTTGAATTGGGTCATAGCACAGTGACTACCATCTAGAAGAGGAACATCACACACACTCGTTAAGCAGTGCCAAATTTGTGTCTCAATTATATGACCATAATGAACACGTTTGACTTTAAGAGCCTCTTCTATTCATCTGGAATTTACTACTTCACAGCCATGAGCACCTGGTAGTTTTTCTTGTATCTTCAATTAAAATCTTGTTGCAGCTCTTCTGACTTTCATTCATCACATTTTAGATTGTGCCCTTAAGCAAAGCATTGAAGCCCCATTTGCAGCTCTATGCAGATAATTCTGCATTTGTGACTTTTAGGGCTGTACCTAATGAGTATCATTTTAACAATTAATAGTAGTAGTCATCCAATTAATTTTTCAATTATTCTAAGGATTATTTTTTTTATTATTCAATGTTATTATTCAAAATTTGGATGAATCCCTGAACAGGACAATCAGTATTGTTTTGAGAAGTGCTTGGGTAGGAGCACTTCCTATACTGACAATGCATTTGTTTAAGGTGCTCTTTGGAAAGAGACACAAGTACACTCAAAAATCACAAAAAACTCCAGTTCAATGCCTTCATTGTCATGGCACGGTCATGTTAGACCTGAAAACAGACACATTTATTCTATCATCAAGCGTTCATCACTGACCATGCTGTGACAATAAAGGCATTTTGATTGTTTAAAAAAAGAGTTCATCAGAGGTTTTTGAGTAATCAGTATTTTTACTTAATTAGGCCTACTTGACTTTAAATTTAAAATTTTCATGGTGTGGATTTATTTCCTCACTGGAGTACCATGCAGTTTAAATACACATCTGTGTGGGGCAAGGGAAATAATTGAAACGAATTAAAGACTTGTAACATTAACTTGTAGCACTATAATGACAGCCAAATGAGATCATTAGATGACATGTGGGGTAACGTTACATTAACAGCAGCGGTACAGAAATTACTTTGAACATGGGGGCGATGAAGAAACATTCAGAAAATGAATTTTAACTGACTACTACAAATGGAAACATATTGTGTGTGTTGATAACCCCAATACTGTACATCATGCTTGGCTGGAGACAAACAGTAAACAGGATGGGGCTGTGCAGTTTATATGATTGTGGTTGAGGTTTGTCAGCTTTCTATGTATATCCGTAAATCAATGACATTCATGACATCGACTATGTTGACAAATTGCCTCAACCCTAGCACCTTACCCCATTACTGACATAGCCCATGCATGTGTCAATCATGCTGTAGCACTACAGATGTATTAATTCATTGTTTCAGTTTGTATATAGAACACTAAAGGAGGTGCAAGCAGCAAATATAACAATTGCCTAAACCACCAAGAAAATCATTCAGAACAAGCAAGTGTGAGTTCAAAGTCAATGCGTTTTTAATCATTCTGCAGCAGCGTGAAAAATGCTACAGTTTAAACAATCCTGGTGGGATAACACTTCTTGGCAACAATTCATCCTCAACTTGGCATTTGTCCATTTTCCACTCAAATGTGATTGAAGAGCACAGTGTGTCAGAAGGTCTAATGAAATAGAGCACCAAGCAACAAAGAAAGTCTCCAGTGATGTAGATGAGCGGTAATTTCATCACTGATAGAAAAATTGATGCTTTCTTTGTCTCTTAAATTGAGAGGTGCAGATGTTAGATTAGATGAACTCCAATAATTGAAGCTTGATCCATCTGATTATTTCATCTGCTGATTTTCCCCAATGTGTTCATGGGGTTATGTAATTACTCTGCAAGGTTGTTTGCCCTAGCAATTTGTACAGACACACATGATATTCTGGCTTTACAACCAGTGCTTAAATCAGGATACAGAGGATTGCTGTCACTTTAGAGACACATCTCAGAGAAATCCTCCTTTACTGAATCAGAATACTCTCATCAACAAATGATAAAGTTTAGGCCCTTCCCCTATGAATCAAATAAATTATATGATGCTCATTAGCTGTGAGGACTTTCCGCTTTTCCCATTGTGTGTCATCAGCCTCGAACCAAGCATCGCTGCTAAAAAGAGTGACGTTCTGTAACTAATTAGGGCCCCATTACTTATTTAAAGGTAACTTGTTTATGTGAGAGCAGAGGTATAATTTATCCAATAGACGATGTCTTTGGGGTATTTTGTTGAACAGAGCTTTATTAACAGCAACTGGTGAGGGCAATTTAATGGCATCCCAATTATTTCTAGAGTCCCTGCTGTTGCCAATGCCAGCCAGAAGCAGCCAGCTAGCACCCATTTAGAGAGGCGAGGGAACTGTAGGACTTAATGACACTGTTAAAAAGATTCTCTGTGGACAGATGTGCCTTTTATTTGGACTGTGGGACAGTTTTGTAGTAAAGGGGGAGAAACTGAGCCAATGGGAAAGAGACAAAAAAGCCTCTCTTTTTTTGTTTCAAGTGCAACTGAACTGGCAGAATTCACCCCGCTCTGACAGACCCTCTATTCTGAAAATGAATGCTGAATTTCTATGGTGCTCCAAGAAATGTCATAGCTTTTAGCTTAATAAAGGGCTAATATTAAGTGGATACTTAAATGAATGCCCATTATGACTCAAGATACTATTGTGACTCTTAAAATTCTGAAAAGAGGTTTTCCATGTGTCATAGCGGCATTACACTACAAAGCATTATGTCAAGTAACTCTCTCAGTGAACATTAGCATTCGCAATTCCTCTGAATCTGTCAATTTACTCACCAGTTGACCTTGTGATGAACAAAGCTAAGTGCTCTTGAAGTGAGCACCGAGCTCAAAAGCAGACAATACTTCATGGCTGCTTTAGAAAAACACAATACAATCTTGGTTTGATAACAACCTTGATTAGGACTGAATAAGTGATACATTGTGGGAATTAACACCAAAGATTAGCAGGTAAGATGTGAACAACCAACATCAAAAAAATAAATAAATAAATAAATAAAAAGTTGTTTTACTTTAGTTTTTTTCCGTTTTACTTTTTAAGTTTTTTAAGTTCTTGGCTTTCCCCTTTGCTTCTATTGCTTCACTCCATGTTGTTTTTTCCCCCACTTTTTTGATTATTGATTAGGTTCATCTGTCCCTGATTAGCTTCCCTGTGCATTTAGTCTGTGTTTCCCTGCTTTCTTTGCCAGTTTGTCTTTGTCTTGGCGTTAAGTGTCCTATAGCTGTTTACCCTGAGTTTCCCAGTGTTTTGGACTTCTATTTAGTTTTTGAGTTTCTGTTTATCAGGCTTTTGATTTCCTGCCTTTCCCTTTCGGATATTTTTGCCCTTGGACTTTATCTGTCTGTGACCTTTGCCTAAACCCTCTGTAAGCCATTTGTATTTTGACTTTGAGTTTATTAAATCATTTGAACTGAACCAACCTAGCCCGAGTCTGTGTTTTTATCTGTCCTCTTGTTTCTCTGCCCCCCCCTTCTTGACATAAGCTGTAATGCTACAGTGATGACCTCAATGACAGCTACACTAAAACACATTCCTGACGTTGGTTTGCCACTTGTGGTGTGATTAATTAAAGATGGCTTGCTACAAACTGTTTTGCATCTTCTCTTAGATCTGAAACATTTCTGTGTTTCGTACGTAACTGAGGAACTCTCTCGTCTTTTCATCTCTATCTCCTCTCCCCCGGAGTCACCTGGCTTTGTGTTTCTCCCTTACCGCCACCTGTTCTGTCAAAACTCCCTCCTACTCTCCAATGT
This sequence comes from Lutjanus campechanus, assembly GCA_027495735.1. Taxonomy (NCBI): domain Eukaryota; kingdom Metazoa; phylum Chordata; class Actinopteri; order Lutjaniformes; family Lutjanidae; genus Lutjanus; species Lutjanus campechanus. The sequence goes on along the minus strand of JAJHUR010085070.1, from coordinate 6,337 downwards.
TTTCCATTTCATCTGAAGACTTCAGAGGTCCTCCAAACAGCTGGTGCTGCATCTGCCTTAGAGTAGAATAAATTGCACACATGCACGATCATGTAAATGATTCGCTCCTGCTGCAATATTATTATTCAATGCGGTGAATAAAGATCTTAGCAACTGCACTGTCATGGTTTCCTTTTGAAGATGACATGCTTGATAAATGCAACGTAACGCAGCCTTGTGTTTTTATAAGGCGGCTCATTTTTGTTTTCTAGTACCTCCCATATAACTCACTGTATGCTAAGTCTCCAATTTGTTATTTCTCCGTCTCTCCTTCTCAGTCTCCATCTTCTAGACAGCCTCATCAATTCTAAATTCAGTGACTTACTGTAGGTACGATAACCAAAACACATTAACCACTATGACAGCTGGAACACAAGGCACAAGAGGTAGATTAATCAACCATGTACGTAGCATTGCCAAGGTGGCAACATCCCAAGGCTGCGTGAAAATCACAGAATACAGACCATTACCCTAAAACACAAATTCATCACAGAGCAAATCTGGTGGCTTTCCCCAGAAACACCGGTGACAATTAGAGAGACCACTGAGAATGCTCATAATTGGTTTTTCAACAGACTGAGTTTATGCTATGGTTGGGCTTTGCGCCAGTGCCATTTTTCAGCTGAGGGAGTGGCTGAGTGTGTAAGGAAGAGCAATGGGGGAAAAAAAAAACTTCAATTAACACAGAGAGGTCAGGTCTCTTCACTATCAGTGCTAATTTTTCTAACTGGAAAATTATCTCAACATTAAATCTGTGTTGAAAGGTGCTTTAATGCTGCACTTACATAGCAGTTTTTAGCTAGCGCTGTTTTGGCCTGTTGACAAATGGGGCATTTGTCTTCATTGGTTTTTGTCCTTGACAATGTCTGTCTCATAAAAGTGATCTAAAATGACATTTCAAGCACGTTGGCTCACACCAGCGCGTAATATGCACAGCCACATTGTGCATCAGTAAAAATTGCTCTGGTAGCTTTATAACAGCAACACACGCACTTAAACCGAACCCAAAAAGTATAATTACAATTTTTTTTTTTACAAATTGTTTGGCAGCAGGCATTTTGTTTTATACTCTCAGCCAGACTTTGGCTCTGTGCTTCCTAACGTTTGCTTTTTCAATCTGCCAGTTTCTTGTCATAAAAATATGACGTTACAGAGTGCTTCTAATTATCTAATATACTTTGGCAGAAATGCTTTCTCCTCCATTAGGCCTTTGCTGTATATATTTCCTCACACACCCACACAAAGACACCAACATGCACACACAAACATACACTTCACAGCAGGCTGCATGCACAACGCATCCTCCCCTTAGAGAGACTGATTAAGCTGAGTTAGCACCAGACATTTAGCTAAAAGATTCGACACTGGCTGCTTCCTAATGTAAATTCCTGTGTAAAGTTCCCACAAAGCAAAAATTGATGTTTAAGTGTTTTTATCATGTGTGTTGTGCAATTCATCGCCCATACACCATTATCTGACCCAGCAAAGTGTTGTTTTGTTGATATTCTCTGGTATTTTTAATGTTAAGTCAGAGGTTTTCTTTCCTTGGAAAACAATTTAAAAAATATTGATGAATCTTCCTGCACTTAATGGCATCAATGAAACAAGTCCTCACTTATGACACAGTTGAGCATAAAAGGAGAATACATCCATTCACAGGAGCAGAAGGAGCTGAGCTGATAAACAGACAGCTTTAGCTTACTTGTTGCTAAAGTAGCTTACCATGACTGTTGGCTGTTAGCTGTTGTTAGCAGGCAACAGAAGTGGGCTCAGCAGCCTCCCAGTGAATGCAGCTGGTTAAAAGGATGATTACAGCCTCAGAGACCAAGAAGAAACAGAGGTTGTTTATGTCTTTTCCTCACGGAAAGATGGCTTTGCGCATTGCTAAAGTAAGTTAGCTAACCAGTAACTGCAGTTAGCTCAGTTAGCTGTGACTCAGCCCCGGGAGGCTAGGAGCCAAACCCAGCAAGAAAACCACCTCGGTACTGTAGCCTGGGCCCTGTCTCCAAACTGGCCTCCGTTTGTCTTGGAGGCTGTTTTGGTCTGAGTCTGACCGTGTTCGTGTCTCCCACCTAGCGTTATGGACCACTTTAGCTGCATGGTGGAAGAGTGTAACACACAGCGCTGTTGGCTACTGTAAACGCCAATCAATGTCTGCAACAAGTCCCTCCCTTGCTGCCTGTTTTATAGGAAACATGCAAGCAATAAGCAGCCCAATGGCTGTTTCGTGGGAACTTGAAGCTTAGTCACTGTAAGGTCTGTTTAACTACTTCTGTCTGATGTATTAGCAAATAGAGGGAGAGGAGAGGAAGTGCTAAAGATTCTTTCCATTTCTCACTCGAATTTGCTCCCTTAACATGTTGCCACAGCGAGACCTACAACACCTCCAGTCTATTCCGCCATTAGTGTCAGTGGTACAAATACTTATGAATTTTCTCCTCAATGTGACACAGAATGCTCCTTGGCAATGGACTGAGTCACATTGATTCTTCACACAAAACAGAAACTCAGGAAAATGCTGTAACATCTGCCATTTGCAACCTTGGATACAACGTATACTTTTATTACAGAAGAGAAGAGAAGAGAAGAGAAGAGAAGAGAAGAGAAGAGAAGAGAAGAGAAGAGAAAGGTCAAAATAAAATAAGTAACAGAACCCTGCTGCTTCTGTAGCTGCTACATCCATTGTAACCTTTTAATACTGAGCTGTCAGACTAGACATAATGGCTGTCATATTAACGACAAATCAATCAATCCATCACAGCCTACCACCCTCTGCTGCATCTAAAACCTAAAGTATAGTTGACTTGTGCCACGCAGACCTGACAGATTATATGGCAGTGAAAAACAGATGAGCAGACAGGGCAGAGAGGCGCACGTTCGAACGGTGACATCTGAGTCTTAGATATTGTTCTCTTAATCATGAAAAGAATTTCCTGCAACGAAACACACACACACTTTTGGGAGTGATGACAGAAGGAGCAACTGACACGGATGTGAAGGATTTGGGGTGGGTGTAGGGGAGGGGGGAGCTTCTGTTCCTGTTTCTTGTCAGACTGCAGGAGGGAGCAGAGGAGACATACTAAGACAGTGTGATTGAGCCACTGTGACACCCACAAGGTCATTTCTGACTCTTCTCTGCTGCAGCAGCGTTCTGGTCTGGCTAGGCTTGTGCATGCAAAGAGCCAGAGAGCGCCAGGTAATCTGTGTCCGTATGGAAGGGACTATGATCTAGATGGTGGCAGTTACTGCAACGAAATGTTGCTGAAACACTCATACGCATTGGAAAATGAAGCGTGGGGGTTGAATTAAAGAGCAGGGGACCTTGAGACAATTCACAAATGCAGTCACAACAGCTGAATACACTGCCGTGGACCAACCCAGATGGAGAGGAGGGCAACAGCTGGGACTTAAGGCTGCTCCTGGCTAATGTCCATCCAAGAATATGAAATCCAGACAAAAATGGGCCAAGAAATTGGAAACCAGAGAGTGTTGTGCCACTTCCTACCAAGAACCCCAACATCATAGATCAAGGTGTTATGCTTGACAGGCAGACAGGATACAAGAAATGCATGACTCCAGCAGGACGAGGGGAGGAGGACTCTTGTTTTTGATGAAGTTGATGGACAAGGTTTCCCAGATGTTGAACTTTTTATGTGAGGATCTTGTAGTGGGAAAACTATACTGTATGCCGAATTTTCCGAGTTGCTTCTCATTAAATGTTGTCTTACACAGAGTAATTGGTTACCCATCCTTGAACACACATAGTTCTCCTTTGGGAGGCCAATGTCTGATAACACAAGTATATCATGACTCCTCTGACAAGCACATAAAGTATACGTTGCCTCAACTGCCTCCTCCTCTTTACCCTATAAAACAGATGCACATTCTTGACTTGTTATCAGCTACTTTTACACTGTGTTTGTATATGTGTGTGTGTGTGTGTGTGTGTGTGTGTGTGTGTGTGTGTGTGTGTGTGTGTGTGACTGTACTGGTCCTTTGCAAAGTCTTATTAAAACACCAGAAAGACAATTTTGGCCATTGTCTTTATTTTCAGATTTTCCACCACAATCTCATGCATATCATCATCACCATCTTGTTGCTACTGTTTATATGCTGTTACACAAATTCAAGACATGCACTGCAGAATTATTTTGTGGGTGTGTATATATGGAACAAGTTGTTTTTGTTTTATCCTGTTTCATTGTGAATTTAATTAATTATCTGTATGTTGTATTTGGTGTGTATAGCATGAAGGAACTACAGTTCTGATTTCATTGTACAACTCTGTGTTGTGCAGTGATAATAAATGACATTGATTCCTTGATCTAAAAAAAAATACTAAGGCAGAAATATGGTGGAGGTAAGAACACAAACAGATTTGTACAAAGGTAAACATGTCCTCCCCCACAAAGGATGCACATGCTTCTTGCAGAAGTGTGAAAGAAGATGCATCATTTCTCTCTCCTTCCAGTAAACTCAGTTCAGGGTTACTGATATTGTTGTTAAGCAGTTGTCGCCTTTGAACATTTTAAACTCTAAGCAACACCACCCACATCAGGCCAATCCTCATTAAAACAGTGAGTGTTATTTGTTACTATAGTTGGATGTATTCGGCGAGTTTTGCGTCATGTTTGCTCAGAGAACTAAAGAGTAAAGGGCGTGCAAAGTTGTTAAAGTACTGGGTGTCAACAGGAAAAAGAGCACTGAATACAAAAAATAATGACTTTCCTTACATATAAATGTTTTGCTCAAGAGTTCAGCTCATTCACAACCTCTTTGGGGACTCTTTGAAAGCTTGCGCCCCTCTGTCTCTATTATTATCAAAGAAGGGTTTTAAATTTTTAAAGAACTTCAAAGGGTTGTCCTTGAGACAAAAACTTATAGCTTTGATAGGGATGAGACCCATTATGCTCTGCGTCCACTTTGAAAGGTTAGGGGCTTATCAGAAGACCTAAGGGGGTAAAACATATCTCTTTGCACCGAAAAGAAGGATTGAGCAGTTTCAGCACGGAGATTTAAAAATGTGCAATGCTGAGCGAATCTCAATACAGCAAGGTTTAACTTTTGGGCTTTTTCCAATGAAATTTGTTCTATTTTTCTGAACTGTTTCCCAGAAGTCTTTGCCAGAAGTGCTTCCTCAGAAGGGCAGTCGAACACACAACGCAAGTTTGGCCCCTCAGAAAGAAAGATATAAGCCGATGCAGAATCCAGATGACCATCCGTTTGGGTTTGGTATTGGATAAGTAACAAAAAGTCCTTCACAAATTCAATCTGGTAATTTAGAATACAGTATGTTCTACAAAATCAGCCTCACACAGAGACTTAAGTTTATCAGTTTTTTTTGTTGTGGGACCTGCAGGAACATCAGAGGTCATCAAAAGATGGAACAGCCATCAAACAAGCAGCAACATAACCCTTTTCGATCCATCTGGTTTGAGATGAGTAGGCATGGGAAGACAAAAGAAAGCCCACTGGGTACTCTTGATGTCCTTGCACATTTCTAGACCCTTAAGTTGCTGTATTTCAAATAAACACCCTTTAGCCTTTTCTGAACACAAACCCACTTTTTAGAAAAAACATACAACAAGAACCAGGGTCAAAGTAGCAGCCTCCAGGCCACCACGCATGGATTTAGGATTGTATCTAAACCAGCCTCAGAGACAACTCATCAGAAGTTGCAGCTTGCACAGGTTTCAACCCAGCACACTTATTTTACAAAAGAAATTTAGATTAAGAATGCAAAGCTAGAAATGTTGAGAGTTAAGTGTTAAGTTTTTCTATCATAACACAGCACAGACCTTTAGGCTTTGTAAAAATCAGACCCACTGAAGATAAGATAAGACAGTACTATATATGGACTTTTAAAGTGTGACCATCTTGAATATCAATTGGTGTATTTTTTCATAAACATTGAAACCATCATACCACCAGGTTTTTGTGTACCAGTTCACAGAGGTGGCAAGAGTGCACACCTTCTTTACTCAAATAGACACTGAGATACTTAAGTGAAAAAAAAAGGCTTAAGAAACTGAACCTCACCTTTTCACAACGCATAAGTCTCCCTCTCTGTTTGTTTGGTCATGTTATATATTTTACATCTTCTTTTGTCTTTTTACATTTTTTACATTGTTTTCATCTTGTTAAGTCTTTTTTGTCTTTGTCTTTTATAGTCTTGTTATGTATTTTATGTTGCTTCTATCTTGTTATATCTTTTTTGTCTGGTTAAGTACTTTTTATACTGTTACATCTATTACGTCTTGTTTCGTCTTATTAAGTCTTGTCAAGTCTTGTTAAATCT
>JAJHUR010085069.1:28196-42417 GCA_027495735.1 Lutjanus campechanus | reverse complement strand
CAAAACAAAACAACAAAAACCCACAAAAAAAAAAAAAAAAAAAAAAAAAAAAAAAAAAAAAAAAAAAAAAAAAAAAAAAAAAAGAAGATCATGCATTTTTCAATTTCTAAGAAGAACATCACTCAAATAGGTTTTTGCCTCTACTTATACTTTATAACTTTCAGATATTAAAGTGTACAGAACCTACTATAAATATTTTTTAAGAGAACATGTCTCATTTTACTACAGCTGTCAGTTTATCAGGGGTTGCTAAAAAAAACATGAAGTAGAAGTACATTGCAGTCATTCCAAGATTTCTGAAAGTATCCCTTGCATGTATTCAGTTGCATGTGCGCTTGGGTCGGGGGGTTTGGGGGATTTTACACGTTAATTCCTACGATATGGATGCAGCTTATCATTGCCACCGACGATCGACGGGTCGGAGCGGGAAAAAAAAAAAGAAAAATTCCACCTCCTCTCTTCCTCCCACAGAGATCCCCCGTGTTTCGATTAGAGCGTCAACTCGAGCATTTATCTCTTTTTTACGTTAACACTTACTTTTGCAGAGCACTATCAGCGGCGGTCTTTATTTATTTGTGTTGGGTCATAGATAGGAAGTGGGACAACTGTAAAGCACAAAGTGTATCTAACAAGCGGCGGCGGTGTCAGGCTAACATAGGACTACAAACAGCGTAAATGATAGGATTTCTGACACTACGTGTGGGACCTGTAGCTGATGATAAGCCTCATCCATGTCCGGTCTGCAGTTACATGGGGATACTTTCTCTCTTCTTTTGCTTTCTCAGGCAGCACCGACAACTTTTAGACTCATCTCTGCATTTTTACGGCTTCACACAGTACAGTATATAGAATGTAGCTTGTACATAGCCTTTTAAATTCCTACTTTTTGTATCCTTTCCCCTTAAGGCTTAATTCTACATTTTTACCGGTTTTTGCTAATTATGAATAAATGAATAAAAATATATATATGGATATACAGTATAGTCCTGATTTTTTTTGAACTTTTATTTTCTTTCGTTTTTTAAAGGCAGAGATTCATTTTTAACTTTTTTGTTTTTTTGTTAGATTTAAAGGTGTTGCCTGGAAAACAACTGAAGAAATAATACATTTTATTGTCATATGGCCTTACATACACAAAGCTAATTGTATTGTGATTCTGTTTGAACAAGAGACGAAGCTTTGAGGAAAAATTATACGACAAAAGGACAAAAAAAAACAAAAAAACAAAAACAAAAACCACACTTAAAGTTTCTATGACCAGCCTCTTGTTCGAGTTCTAGTATCCTGAAGGGTTTCGGAATTATTTTACTAGCACCTTGTGAAGTGTTTATGTGTCAGTGATGTAATTTATTAATGTTTGTAGCTTTTTTATACTTGTACAATTCTTAAGAGGTTTTTTTTTGTTTTTGAATATTTCATCGACTTGTGAAATGACCCTTAGCAGAATTTTTTTTTCCTTTTATTTTTATTTTTATTTTTATTTTTTTTGTTTTTTTGTTTTTTTTCCGGATGTGTGTGCGTGTGTGTGTTTGGGGGGCATCACGGACATTTTACACACTAGAATTAGCGTTTTTTTTTATCTCCATCCTGTCTCCACTCAATGTCAATGTTATCATGATATCATGGTCAACATTTTCAATGTGACATATTATTATTATTAATATTATTATTATTATTGTTAATATAAAAATTATAAGCGTCCACGCCTCCATCACACGGTTTTCTTTCGGTCAGGACATTTTGGACACAGTCTAATGTGCTATAATCTATAGCAGCAGTGTTTTAGTCACAGATGTAAACATGCGTCCACTTCTCAGATCCAGTATGACATGCGCTCCGATCAAACTCTGTCAGTGGGACATATTTTCAGGTTTTTATTTGTACAATACGTGTGTTGCTTTGTTGTGGTTTATTTTTGTATGTCCGACCTATTAAATGCATCCACTGTGCCAGGACAGTGAATGATACCTGTTGTAGCTGTCTTCCCTTACTGTTCTTTACAGTACTAGTAAGTATTTACAATCCTTTTTGACCTGAATCTATATTTTTCTGTATTTAGACGATTCTGTTTGAGATCATGGCTCACTTTTTTAAAGACATGGAGAAATGGCAGATTCCGAGGAACAAGCATATTGTTGTTGAATGATATGATTGTCAGCCTTGTTTACTTTTGCAATACAGTTACTGTGGAAAACCTCCTTTGTAATGTGTTCCTCTCCCACTTGCAATGTGACGGCTTCTGTGGTGACGACTAAAAACATGTTTTTTCCTGCTTCACATTGTCCATGCTTTGTGGTCGCACCGAAATCACACTGATCACAAACTGACCCGGCTTTGTGTTTGCTTTTCCAGCCGATAAGGTGACCGATAATTTCACATTTTTGTATTTTAAAAAGAAGTTCATATCAGAGGGTGACACCGGAGTGGATTTTAATTCTGGTTCTGTCCCAATCCAAGAAGAATGATTCCTATCCCATCCCCTTCCCGTCACTCCACAGTCCACACAACACTACACTAGACCTACTATTATTATTATTATTATTGATATAATTTCTGCTCCCTTTCTTATCTCATCCCAGCCCTGTGAATAACGGTGAAATTGACTCCCATCCTGTGGGGGAAAAAAACGTCAGCCTCTAGTTCATATAATCTGTAGTTTCTGCACCGCTGAAGGTAAGAAAAGCTCAGATGTGGTGAGCGGAGATGGATGATTTAATATTCCACAGCTCAGACTGAACATGATCTAACTGACATCGCTATGACAACAAAAACAAACAACAGTTCTGACTGTTCAGATGTTTACTAAGAAGTAAACTGAAAGTAGACTTTGACTTTCACAGAGCATTTTGCCTAAGAATTCAAATTAAATGCTTTGAAATAATCAATTCAGATTCTGTTATAGATAATATTTATTGGCTACATAACAATTTACATAACTATAAGCAAAAAAAACCCACAAATATATAAGTTTATAAGATTAATATATCTGTATAAAATATATAGAGATATTAAACTTTAAATTAGTGCTGCCTGTAAAACAATAAATGAAAACAATCTGCATTATGTTCTATTTATCTTCACATCAGTGCATATCAGACAGAATGTATATTTATCATGCTTTTTCTAACTTAATAAAAAAAACAAGTTTTCAGCGTCTGGACTCGCGGAGCTTCAGCAGCTGCTTCAGCCAAGTCATTAATTAAAAGCAAGCCAAAGTCAACACCATTAAAAGTGTATTAACGTTAAAGTGCTGACTCTTTTTCATTGGAGGATTCACGTTCAGAATCCTGAGCAGGTGCTGCACCGCGCGCACACAAGTTGATAAAGACAGAATAGTTCCTCCTGTTTACTGACTCACCAGATCTGATGCAGCTCTGAACTCTGAGCTCAGACAGTCGGGGTTTGTGTTCGACTCCTCAGCAACAGCAGGTCTGCACCACTAGATGGAGTCAAAAAAATATGTGAAAGCAACAACTGATGCATGTTTTTAAATCAGGACAATGAAATAATGTTCAAGCAGAACATAAATACAGGATTCAGCTGCTGAGGAGCAGTTTAAACTCTTTCCCTCAAAGCTTTGACCGTTCAAGAAGCTTTAATACACAGTTTGATTCTGTCCAGAGGTTTTATTTTAGTTACATACAGATTTTATCAGCATAATCACAGAAAGATCATGGAGATCAAATGTTCAGGTCAAACTGGTGGATTATTAATATTAAGTCAATAAATAACGACTATTTTGTTTTTATTCAGGACAACATGAAACTATTAGTTTGCCCCACCGCCAGAAAAACGTTTGCACGAAGTAAAACTGACATAAATATTTATACCGAATCAACATCAAAATATTTTGTGTGACCGATTACTTCAATTTTTTAATTTGATCCAATGTTTCTGTTTTTTTCCCCCAGTGTAGCTGGAGTCCAAAAACATTAATAAACTGATGCAGGTTTGCACGTTAACTTAACTGATTAAAATTAAAACAAACCACCAATAAGCATCTATTTAGACTATTTATCCTTTGACCATTCAGTGAGCTTTAATACTCATTTTGATTCTATCCACAATTTCTTTTAAATTCTCCATGACATCCAGATTTTATCAGCATAATAACAAAAAAGAAAGTTCTGAAGAACCTTCAGGAGAAGGTATTTATAGAGTTAAGTGTAGAAAATAAAACTGAATTATTTACATTAAGTTCATTTAATATAATAGTATTAATAATAATTATTATTATTTTTTTAAATTTAGGATGACTTGAAATAATTGGCTTATTTAACCGTCAGAAAATAGTTTGCATGGAGTTAAAAAAAAAACAGTTTAAACTGAATAAATTCTAATCATTGCGTCAACATAATATATTCGGTGTGATGGATAACTTCGGTATTTTTAAGTTGATCCATTTTTCTCAGTGTAGCTGGAGTCAGAAACATATGAATGTAAGAACTGATGCACGTTTTTAAATCAACTTAATGCAATAATGTCCAAACAGACCACAAATGCAGGATTCAGCTGTCGAGGATCAGCTGTGTGATCTGCATTTAAACTCTTTTTCCTCAAATCTGACCAGTCAGTAAGCTTTTAATACACAGTTTGATTCAGTCCAGAGGTTTTTTTTCTCAGTTACATTCACATTTTATCAGAATAAAATAAAAAAGGAAGTTCAGGAGAACCTTCAGAAAATGGTTTGAATGGAGTTAAAATTTTCAGGTTAAACTGAGAGGAATATTTACATTAAGTCAATAAACTTTTTTTCCCTTTTTTTTTAACTTTAGCACAACTTGAAATAATCTGTTTGCTCCACCTTCAGAAAATAGTTTCACTTGGTGAATGTCAAATATTTTGTGACTGATGCCTTCAATTTTTATTTTATTTTTATTGTTTTTACAGTGTAGATGAATACAACAACTGATGCGTGTTTTTAAATCAGTTGAACGCAGTAATGTTCAAGCAGAGCACAAGTGCGAGATTCAGCCGTTGAGGAGCAGCTGTGTTTTATTATGATTTGCATATTCAGATTATTTTTACTTCGAGGTTTGAGCTTTAACGCACATTTTGATTCTGTCCAAAGTTTTCATCTCAATTACATCCAGATTTTAACTGCAGAATTACAAAGAAGAAAGTTTTCTTCAGAAAATAATTTGCGTGGAGTTGAACATTTCAGGTTAAACTGAATCAATTATACAAAAGAAAAAAAAAAATATTTTTTTTTTAGGACAACTTGAAATTATTGCTTTGCTCCAACTTCAGAAAATAGTTTGCATGGAGTAAAAAATATGCAGGTTAAACTAAATAAATTGCACCCATTGTCTCAGCTCAAATATTTTGTGAGACAGATTACTTCAATTTTTTTTTAGTTGATCCAACGTTTCATGTTTTTACAGTGTAGATGAAGTTAAAAAGTACATGAATGTAACGTCTGACGCATGTTTTTACCTCAACTTAATGCAATAATGTCCAGGCACACCACAAATGCAGGATTGAGCTGTTGAGGAGCAGTTTTGTTTCATTACGATCGACATATTTAGATTATTTTCCTCAAGTTTTTAATACACGGTTTGATTCTGTCCAGAGTTTAATCTCAATTACATCCAGATTTTATCAGCGCAATTACACAAAACAAAGGAGAATTAGTTTTGAAGAAGGGATGTGAACATCAATGAGGAGATTATACGAAAATTAGTTACAGCACATTTAAAATTAATGTCTCCAACAAAAATAAGTCAATTAACTTTTACTTAGTGTAATTAAAGGCTGATTAGATAAATAGGGAAGTTATGTGAAGGCTTCATACATTATGCAGCTTGTTTCTCTTTGTTTTAATCCGGGCCTAATAACACATCTGGACACAATTGATCTGACAAAAATAAAACGTGTGTGCGGTGATCTTCATGGGAATCTGCATTTATCCCCACACTGATGTTTGATTTAATTTCTCAATCAGATCTCCCTCTGTGTGTGAGTGTGAGTGTGTGTGTGTGTGTGTGTGTGTGTGATGCGGGGGTGCAGCGGTGAAGCGGCGCGGCTGTTAAAGGTCGTGACCCCGTTTCCACCCTGGTTAGCATCAAAGTGAGTTGTTATTGTTAGCTAATTGTTAACACAAGAACGTGAAGTGCTCCGACATCAGCAAATGAAACAATCACATAATTTGTCCTCTCAGGATCATTTTCACACACTGACACGAAACAAAGCTCACACAAAACCGCAGCGCAGTGAAGCTACAGGGAAGATAAAATGACAGGAAGCCAAAACTTACAGGGGAGGTCAAAAATAACTTTAAAGAATAAAATAACTTTTGCAAAGTCTTCGTGTGTGATATAAGCTGGAGCAAAAATGATACTGTCACTTAAAATTGTATTTTTTAAAGATTATTATTAACCTCCGATGCTTTTTGTGTATTTTACTCCCTAATGTAAACAGGTAAGATTAAGATTATTTGGACAAAATGTGAGTGTAACATACAAAAGTAAACTCAGAGTCAGTTTAGTGCAAACAAAGAAATCCCCTTCTCATCCAGTAATTTCTGTCTATATCGGCCATTACAAACGGAAAATTAGCTGCTTCTCACGGCCGATGCAGATAAGATAACCAATAGGTTTTGTACTTTAAAAAGAAGTTCATAGTTTATGCAAACCTGAGGAAAAGAAAGTACAGCAGTAGATGATATAATGTTCCACAGTTCTGACCGAAACAAATCTGACTGACTGACATCACTAATACAAGAACAACAAAGAACGGTTCTGATTCTTCAAATGTGTTTTCCAGTAAAGTTCATCAAAAAACTTCACAAATACACTTTATGAGGCATTTAATCCAAATGAAAGGCTTTGACAAACAGGATATTATTATAACCGACTATAATTCACTGATCAAAAATAATAAACATAAATGACCCATTATTGGTCCGTGATTTATTGGGCCTGATTTGAATCATGCATAACTGCCTTGTTTATTCAAAACAAGTGAATAAAATGTCCAGGAAGAATATTTTCATCTCTTTCCAATATTAATGAATTTCTCTGAAGAATTTTGTAGAAATGAGGCAAATTGCTGCAGCAGAATGTTACATGGACTTAATACCTGAAAAGACCTGAAACAAGTTGATTCAAACTGTATCACATTAGAAACTAGTTAAAAATGTCTTGCTGCGCTGGCAGATTTTAACTATTTACTGAGACAGAACTGAAATGAATACTTACTTTAACAGGAAGAAGGGTAAATGTAATTTTTACTATAACAGGGAGAAGATGGTAAACTGAGAGTATAAAACTTATAGAATCTGTATGGCTCTAATCATCTCCAGTGACCTCTTTAACTCTTAACTTGTGTTTGTGTGTATTTTTGCCCTGAACTATAGGTACGATGGAAAGATTCTTTTTTTTTTTTTTTTGCACCTGGACCAGATCCAACATATTATTTTGATTCATGATGATGCTGTAAATGTGAAAAAAAAGAGCTTTTAAGTAGGTTTATTCCAGTAGAGATGTTCAGATAACATTTTTTTCCTTCCTGAGACAGATTCCAGTGTCTTTGTGTATCAGCCGATACCAAGTTCTGATCCAGTAACTGTGTGTAAAGAAAACATTTTATTATTTTTTTAACAGCTGTCTGCTGCCATGCATCTGTATGAGCCGTATGGTGTGATTGCTGTTGTTGTTGAATGACCTGGCTCTGGTTAAAAAACATTTGGTGTACGAGACGCTGGTGGGACAAAGAAGGGTCTCATTTCGGGGCAAATAAATTACGTGATATCAGATCAGAGCTTAGACTCGTTTACTTGCCACCGCCTGAACCAGCATTTTGGGCTGTATTAAAGGTCTTTCCGATGCTGGTATTAGTTTGGAAGAACCCTACTGGAAAGACTTCTGATGCAGCCTAAAATCAGGTGAATACCTGAGTTTGATCTGATTAGCCCCGAAATACCAGATTTTTCAAACCTGAGCCAGGCCATACAAAGAAGATAGCAATCTTATCACATCCATACAGGCTTAGTGGTATACAGCTCTTAAAATAAAATAATATATATGTATTTTTTTTATAATGCAGTTTGAATAGGTACTTGGTACTGGCCAATATGCAGTGTTCAGCTATTGGAATCAGGGGGGGGATGGTTTATTTATTCATTTATTCGTGGAGATTTTTGTACATAGGTGCCTCAAAATAGAGAAAATATAACACTGAACATGTAAAGAAAAAAAAAAAGCTTCATATCTAACTGACTTTTCAAAGTTTTGGTCGGTGAACACTCGCTGCCCTCCTTCCTGGTTCTTTGTTAGCTCCTCCGGTGCACTTGGTCTCCGGGAAAGGGCAAGTGGGATCACAATTTAAATGTCAGTGTATTAAAAACAATGCCTGCAGAGTGTTACAGTCTAACTGCATTCATGGCCACACCGCGCTCTCTTAGTGATCACAGATGTGAATGAGTTGCCCTCGGCTGCTTTGAAAACCCTCCGGTCCCGCACCGGAGTCCCCAGTGGTCAGGAGAAACGTGCCATGTGAGAGATGTCTTAATTACGCAGGAATGTCAGGTTAAGCTTTGCCTTTGTGTGGCCGAGCAATGATGCAAGTTGCTAGAGGAACTTTTTTTTTTTCCTCTTCCCCTCCATTGCTCTGCCTTTTATTCATCCCGTTCTCCTGAGTTCAGGGCTGTCATTAGTAATAATGCGGGCTGATTCCTCTGCCAACAGATTGGTAAAGCTAGAGAGATCTGCAACTGTGCGCGGGGGCCCCGGAGCCATCTCCTCCTCACAGAGAGTCTTAGGTTGCCTTGTTTTTGTGGCGGTGATGAAAAGTGGCAGACTGGTGTTTCTGTGCAGTTGTTTGGAGCTGCTCCCCTCCGCGTGGATTAACTGCTCTGTCAGCCAACAGGAACTCCTCTGCTGGTGTTTCACTGGGAACTCAAAAGTGCAGAGAGACGTTTGGCTTCTGCCGACACACACGGACACACACTCCTCCTGTGTGTTTTGGTGTGATGCCCAAAAAGTATCAGTGAAATTACTCTTAAATTTTTTTTTGACAGCGCCCGTTCTTGATTTTAAAAATATATACATATATTAATACCAACACTCTAATTCCAATTTTTGGATGAAAAGTTATTCTTTAAGGATTTATATATGTGAAATATCTGTATTTTATGAAATGTTTTGGTTTGCTTACATTTTTTTAATTTCTAAACTTGCGCTGTGCCAGAAAACAGCCTTGTCCAGGAGTAGAATTAACAACTTCAGACATTTAATGTGTTAAAACCCTTCAGAATCTAAAACTAACAATACCTGCTGATAACAGAGGTGTAAAAATGTGCTATTTTAATGAAAATGTTGGCCTTAAAGTTGTGTCACAGCTTTCCGTCAACTCTGTCAGATTTTTACAAAAACATGATTTAATCAGGCATGAAAAGAGTTAGCTATATGCTAAGGACCCCTGTCTCACTTCCTGGTTTAAAAAAGGCGGGAATACTGCTCAAGCACTAGTAAACTTTCTATTTTTCGGCAAATTTATTAATAATATTGCTATCAGATGTGTCTCAACCATAACATGTCAACTCTGCAGCTCTTCTACATCAAACTCTGAGACACTTTAAAAAATAAAATGGCTGCTCACTACGACTATGCTATGAAATGAAAAAATGTCACATTTTGTCAACTCTGTAAGACGTCGGCTCAGACTCAGATTTGTACAAAAACATGATTTAATCAGGCATAAAAAGGGTTAGCCATACGCTAAGTACCCCTGTCTCACTTCCTGGTTTAAAAAAAGGGGGGAATACTGCTCAAACACAGGTAAACTTTCAATTTTTCTGACAAATAATTAACAATATCAAGTCCGTAGCCCTTCTAAATCTAAGCTAAATTATGGCTTAAAAATGTGTATTTTGATTAGCAAAAGCCAAGAGTTTGATCTTTAAAATATATTTTCCAGCATAATTGAAGATTAAAAATTAAAAAACCCTCAAAATACAGTTATGTCCCAGTTCTCAGGAATGAGTGACAGCTTATTATCCTGCTGCATATTTGCACTGGAGTCAGCAGGTAGGATTTGTACTCGGCTCAAACTTGAGACTTTTTTTTGGCCTCTTTAACTCCCGAGACTGCTCCAGCGAGTGTAGAAAGGGTTAATATTGTGAAAGTCTTCTGTTTGAGCGTTTAAAGATCCCTCAGTAATGGAGTGAGAGGAAGCTAAAACTTAAAAACCGTTGTCAAACAAAACACGCCGTTGCCTCAGCATAAAAACGAGCGTCCGACAGCTTGAGAAGTGCAAGTAAACGCTGCCCGGTTTCAAGACAAACACAGAGGCTCTGTTTTATGGTGGCGTGTTTCCTTAACCTTTGGCAGGCCTGAAATTTTGGAACTGGAAAACAACACTTCATCGTTAATTTTTGACGCCCATCAAGGAAACGAGTGTCACGAGTGAAGCGAGAGCCCACCCAAACGAGAGTATTATTAATGTGAGCGTGATCGAGGCCCCGGTGGAAAGCTTGTTTTATTCTCTGACTGACTGCTCGCAGGGACAGCTGCAGTAGCAACAGCAGACACAGAACAGCAGACAGGATTTTTACTTCATTTATATGTCAGTCGCACACCAAAGTTTTGTTATGCATGTATTAAAATATTAGATGCACATCATGGTAAAGAATAGGGGATATTCAGCCTTACAATACTAAAACATACTATCTACATTTTGAAATATGTTGGAAATATATCATGTTCAGAATCTCTCTTTTCTGATATTTGTTCTGTCGTATCAAAATATAAAACCATAGAAATGTATAATTTCCATGAAAAAACAACACGCAAAATTTCCAGTAACTACAAGGTGGAAATAAAAACGAAGCCCGACCACAGTTACTGCATTCTGGCTTTGTGATGCTGCGTTCACATGATGTTAACAGAGTGGGAAAACTTCATATTAGTCCAACGTAAAGCTATAATATGAAACATTTCCACATCAGAACGTCTACTGCTAGGCCTGTGTTATATTTTGTTGAGTTGTGTTCTTGCATTATCCCAAAATGTTTCCAGCAATGTTCAAACCCAAGGTAATGGTGCGTTTAATTTGGTCGCCTATTGCTTTGACTTCCAAGGAAACAGGAGAGTCAGAGAGGAAGTTTGTGAACGTGACTAAATGAAACGTGAATACAACCTCGTGTCGACACATCAGATTTTCATCAGCAGCGGTTGGAGCACGATGTAGCCATTGTGCGTGCAAAAATGGTCACAGCAATCCAAATAGCGAGCTGGAGCCATAGATTATATATTAAATAGGCTGTAATCCTGTTTAGTATACGATCTGTGGTTAAGGCAAGTTGTTTCCCCCTGCTGCCTCCTCCACAGACTCAAGGAAGCTCAGGCAGGCTGCAGGAACACCGCAGGAACACTGCAGGAGTGCAGGACGCTTGCAACATCGAGTCCTCCACCATAAGTCGATCAGCTGTTTATAACTGTAGATTGTCATCAGTGCAAAGTTAAGCCTGTTATCCTGAAAACAAAAGCCCACTGCTCTGAAATAACACACTGTGGATGATGAGTTATGTGACTGTCTGTCTCACTGTCTGCCAAACTCCATTAACATTTTGCTCAATTTAACTGTTATAAACATCTACTTCTTCTACAAGATTATTCAGGATTTCTTATGACTCATAAACAGGCACTTACTCATTTTGCAAAAATTTGGCATTAATTCGGACTCTAATTAACGTGAAACAGATACAGTTATTCTGTTCCGGAGTGGAAATTTCAAAGGGGGTACAGTACTTCAAGTTAACATGCTTCTTTGATCTCTGATGACACATCACGGCCATTTTATGATTTAATACAGTAAATATATGACAGATTTCTCCTTAACAATGAAGACCCATGATCCCACGCTGCTTCACCATGTTTTCAAACTGTTGTGTTTTGTTTGTCTTGTTTAGATGTGAGAGAGAGACGTGTTAGCAGAAATGCTATACTGTGCTTTTGAGTTCAGCATTAGTTGGTGGTCGTCCTTTAACTCGCTCCATATAAACAGCCTGATTTAGCCATTTTATTGTGTTACATATATCCAGGAGATTGTTAACAACTGGTGTTTAGTTGCAGTGGCTGAATTGAGTGAATAAGAGTTCACTTAGTGTTATATTTTTATGTAAATGTCAGTGACACTGGCTTTGCAGCTATTTTGTTGCCAGTTCGTTGACACTCCTCTAGTTCTTTTGACCAGGTGTGACATTACCAGTTGATACCTGATGTTTCTTTGGAATTTCAAATAGGTGGCAGACATGAATGTCTCTTTCCCAGTTGGCTGCTGCCTGAACGATGACATTCACGTGTCATAAATCCAAGAGATGGCATAAACCAGCTTGCGAAATAGCCACAAGAACTGTTAGCTGACGGTACTTAAAGGGATAATCCTCCCAAAAATGAAAATTCAGTCATTATCTACCTACCCTCGTGCTGATTGAAGGTCAGGTTTAGTTTTTTTAGTCCACAAAACACTGCTGGAGTTTCACAGGAAAACAGTGTTGCACAATCTCCCAAATAATGGAAGTGAATGGTGACCAGTTTTAAAACAGAGAAAAAAACAAACATAAAATGCCTTCATACTGCTCGTCTGTTGTAATCCAAGTCTCGACAGACTCGACTAAAGCTTTGACATGCCGCTCATTTGTGCAAGCACATGTCACACTGCACAGTTCAGGCAGTGTGCATGTGCACGTGAACGTGTCTCCAAGCAAAGGATCTACGATGAAGATTCAGGCTAAAAACATGATGAAATTACGTCGTTAATGTCAGCTTGGCATGTTGGGGCTTTATGAGACTTGAATTACACCAGACGAGCAGTCTGGACACAGTTTATGTTTTTTTTTCCTGTAGTTTTTTCTCTTTGAAAACTGGTCACCATTCACTTCCATTATTTGGGAGATTCTGCAACCCTGTTTACCTGTGAAACTCCAGCAGTGTTTTGTGGACTAAAAAAACTAAACCTGACCATCAAACAGCATGAGAGTGAGTAGATAATGACTGAATTTTCTTCTTTTTTTTGTTGAACTATCCCTTTAAACTGGTTAGATTCCCCTTTGGACAAAAGTGGCAGTGTTTCCATTGCCATCAGCACAAAATATAGGGCCAAAAATACAAGTATTACCACTAACTAGCTAACAAACTACTCACTGTAACTTTACCTGGGAAATGTACAGTATATAGGCTCTTCCGGTCTGTATGATGTAAATTGTTTCATTGGATGTCAAGGACAATAGCCAGTCTTCATGCTTATGGTCTCGAGGCACAGGCTAGTTAATTGAGACTGTTGCGTAACTAGTTAAAAAGTCCTTGTGGTAGGCTACGTTTGGTGTATGGCTGGGCAATATATCAATATAATATCATATCATATCGTGATATGAACCTACATATCATGATAGATTTTGGATATCGTTATATTGCGATATGACATAAGTATCATCGTCTTCTGATTTAAAAGGCTGCATTACAGTAGAGTGATGTCATTTTCTGAACTTACCAGACTGTTCTAGCTGTTCTATTATTTGCCTTTACCCACTTTATAGGCATTATATCAACATTATATATTTTGTGTAAGCACATCCTTCACATCTCTACAATATTGTTGCAATTTTTGGTCAAAAAATCTTTGATTTGGGTCATATCATCCATCAGTAATACAGCAAACTTATTTTAGCACATCATGCTGTCAGTCACAACCTACATGATCAATAATTTTAGATACTGACTAAGTTTTTCAGTTGTATCGCTCAGGCTTAGTTTGATGTATTTTTCTAAGCTAGCTACACGAGTCCTGCTAGCTTAGCTGAGCGGCAGCAACTGCAAACTCATTCTTTGACTCTTTGACATGGAACGCATATTTGAACGTATTAACTAAAAGATGGATTAATTATATCTATTAATAGCAAGAGGACATTTAATCAACGTATTAGTTCAAAAGGACAAAGCGAGCAGAAAGACCACGTTTGTAGCGTTCTCTGAACGTTGTCCATTTGTCTTGTTTTCACCATGTGTTTTGTTACACGTATTTTTGTAGCTGCAGCACATTAACATCTCTCCACAGAACCTTGAGAGTAAATTACTCTTTCATTTCCTGCCCCCTTTTCTAATTAACAGACCTCCTGCATCTTTTTCATTTCACATGATTTGTATTTTCGTATCAAACTCCAGCCGCTGGCTCGACCCCGGGACACGTGTAAAAGCTGCACACGGTAAATAGACGTGATCGC